>JADRCD010234508.1:0-26445 GCA_019843815.1 Montemys delectorum
GTAGATTGCTTTGGATCACACAGTCATTTCTGCAGTATTAACTCTGCGGATCCATGCTCATGGACAGGCTTTCTGTTTTCTATTTTCTTCAATTTCTTTCTTGAGTGTCTTAAAGTTTTCACTGTAGTATCAAGGTCTTTCCATATGATTTTTACTTTTAGATCTTTTTAAAAAGCTGTTATGAAGGTGAGCTTTTCCTCTTATTTCTTCCTTGCATAGTTTGTTATCGATATATAGAAAATCTACTGTTTTCATCTGTGCTGATTTCCTATCCTGCCACTTTTCTGCAAGTGTCGGATGTGAAGGTTTTCTGGCAGAATTCACAAGGCTCCTTCTCATGTCATCCAACAATGAGATCATTTCATTTCTTTCTTTCTGACCGTGTGTCTTTTATTTCTCTTGACCTACTACTCTAGTTAAGACTTTGGGCAAAACATTGACTAAGAATAGAGAAATTGGTCACTTCTGTCTCCTGCCATGATTTGGAGGAATGTTTTAAGTTTTTCCCTCATTTAGTTTATTACCTGTAGGCTGGCCATATGTGACAGTTATTACAATATAATAAGATACAACCCCTCTATTCTTAGTTTCCTCAGGACTTTTTATCACGAAGCTGCATTGAACGTTGTCCAATGCCTTTTCTGTATCTACTGAGATGATTGTGTTAGTCACATCTTTGACATTATCTATTGCATATTGTATATTGTATCTATTGATTTGTATATGTCAAGCCAACCTGGCACCTTTACGATGAAACCATCTTGATTGAGCTGTGAGCTACTAATGTGTCAGAATACTGAGAGATTTTGCACCAATATTCATTAAGAAAGACGGTCTATGCTTCTTTGCTGTGCCCTCATGTGGTGTTGTTATTAGGGTAAGGCTTACTACATTGGAGGGGGAGTTCAATAATGTACCTTCCCTTTTGATTTTGTGGAACAGTTTGAGGAATATTAGTATTAGGTCTTCCTTAAAAGTTGGGTAGAATTTGGCCACGAGTCCATCCAGTCCTGGGCTTTTCTCGGTGGGATACTTTTGATTACTATTTCAATTTCATTGCTTGTTATATATTTAATTTGTCTATATCTTTTTCACTTAATTGTTGGTATATTACATGTGTTTAGGACTTTGGATTAAGTTATTTTAAAGGTTTATTATTTATTTATTTATTTAGTGTGTGTATGTGTTGTGTGACACTATTCTGGGGAGGTGTGAACAAATACCTGCCTATCTGATAAGGAGGCAACAGACCAAAAGTAAGGGTGTCGCTGACGTCCAGCTTGGTGGACCAGTTAACATGATTTGAGTTACTAACAGGAGAGCTCACCCCAGTATGGAACCTGGAAGCCTGAAGCTCTCACTGCACAACTTGCAGGCAGCTCAGTAAGTGGGAGAGCATCTCTTTCAAGCACCTTAGGTGTTCTGAGCCTCTTCCTGGCAGAATGGCTGGTGTAAGCGTGTCTCTTATCAGCCTTACTGCCTCTATGCACTTGAGGACGGAGAGGGCACCTCGTATATCCGGTCAGTTTCAGGGACTTCCTGAAGCTTTGACTTGTTTACTTCCTGAGTTTAAAGAACTTTTCTGCGAGGTGGAACATTCCGCGCCAACCTGTGTCTTGGGAAACTCACGTCTAAGGTAGAAAACCTTATCTGCGTGTGTGTGTGTGTGTGTGTGTGTGTGTGTGTGTGTGTGTGTGTAACGCATACCTGTAGGTACCTTCAGGGACAAGAAGAGGATGTTGGATCTCCTGGAACTGTTCACTGGAGTTACAGGCACTTGTGGACCACCCAAGCATGGGTGATGAAACGTGAACTCTAGTCCTCTGCAAGAGCAGCAAGTGCTCTTACCTTTTGTGCCTTCTGTCCAGCCCTGCATTAAAATCATTTTAATAAGAGGAAAGAAGAGTACCTAAGTAGCATCAGACTGCACTCTGCTTAGCGTGGCTCAGATGGCTCTAGGAGCTACAGAGCAGAAGAGAACAGCAAACTCTAGTTCACACGTGGCGGATCCAAAGTTTGCTTGGGGTCCACAATTAGTACATCACTGTCAGGAGTCCAACTTCAGTGTAATTGATTCCATATGCTGGGTGAGTTCTCCTGTAATACACCATCTCCCATGAAGTATCTGAAATCTCAAGTGTATGCTCATTTAGAGTCTGTTGTGTTATAAGGTGAATGTGATAATGTTCTAGTAAACTCAATAAAAATTTGCTTTAAGGTAAGGTCAGTTGAAAATCTATTTGAAACTAGAGCGTAAACCTATGAAAATTGCAATCGTCCATTAAAATATTCAGACATGGGAGATATCTTTTTTTGAGACTTATCTCCTCTATAATATTTTAATGAAAAACAAATTTCTCCAAGGTACACGAGTATTTCACTAACACTATAGCAAGGTTTGTGTCGTACAGTGGATTAGGCGTCCCTGTTGGTGAGCTTATGGTATTTGCGTTGGGGAACAGCTAAGGGCATCCTGAAACCGATCGATGTTCTAATACAGTCAGGAATGGTAGGACTGCCTTCTGAATTGACATTTTGCATATTTTAAAGACACCAGCTGTACGAAACAAACAATGTCAATGCAAGTCTCTCTCTCTCTCTCTCAAGGCTACTCGGCATGCTGAAATGGTGGCCATTGATCAGGTCCTAGATTGGTGTCACCGACATGGACAGAGCCCTTCCTCGGTATTCGAACACACTGTCTTGTATGTCACTGTGGAACCGTGCATCATGTGTGCCGCTGCCCTGCGTCTTATGAGTATCCTTTGGCTTCCCGGCTTCCCGCCTTTACCTTGCCTGTGAGCAATAACTGGCCAGATACACAGCCTGTTGCTTTCTCTTTTTATTCTTTGTTTTTCTTTTCAGCATTGAGAATGGAACCCAGGCTCTTGCGCATGCTACATCTGCTCTATCCCTGAACTGTAGCCTTCCCCAGCTCTCAGTTCCTTAATGTGTGGAAACAGCATTATGAAACACACTGTACAATTTAGCCAGAAATGGGAAAAATGGCTTCTACACAGCAGAGCGACCTATTCTTTTTCTGTATTGACAGCCAAGAAAGAATTGAATACCTAAGCTAAGGGGAGAAAAGCTCAGAACTAACTCTTAAACTCTTCCGTCAGGATAAATCCAAATTAAGGTAGAGCACAAGAGACATTCTGAGGAATGTGCTTTGCCCTGTATGACATTTTATGTGTAATTTAAATATTTTCAGTTAATCCACTTTTGCCTGGAATACCTGTCACAAAGAACAAAAAAAAGGGGGGGGGGAGAGATTAAGTTCAACGTAAATAAGAAGTAGAAATATCTGCAGATGCTGTCATTGTACATGCATGGAAATTAGTGTTCTTTAGTTGGGATGTATCTTGCATAGACCAAGCAATATAAATGCTGAATGCAGTCCATCTCTAGACTGTATTTATTTATTTCACAGCACCAAGAGTCTCGCACATGCTAGGCAAATATAGGCCAGCTACATAACCCATTTATTCTTTCTGTTTTTCTTTTCATTGTTGAGGTTGGATTGAAATTCCTGACCCACCCTCCAAAGGCTAGGATTATAGGCACATGCCATCACACCAGGCTTCTATCCAAGTTTGACATGTTAATTAAAATTATTTATTGTGAGGGGCATGGGCATGCCATGACATTTCTGTGACAGTCAGAGGACAACGGTCAGGAGTCAGTGTCCTCCTTTTTCCATGGAGTCCTGGGATAAAATTATGTATTTCCAAAGGTAAAATTCCTGAATTAAATTTCCAATTCTGCAATGATTCTGAAAATACGTTGAGGAAAGAGCAGAGGATTGATTTGCATATGAAGCAGAAACACTCAGGCCCTGCTCTGTTTACAGTTGCCAGGCTTTGTTTGTTTATTTCTCTGCTATTGTTAGAATGGCAAGCACACGCCCTGGCACCCATGAAGTACTCAGCGGACAAGCCTGAGGACTTGGTCCTCCCCCTCCATCCTTACGGAGGTCCCAGGCATCAAGCTCCGGTTGTCATGGTTGCACGGCAAGTGCTTTTACCAGCTGAGCCAACTGATTGCTAGATTTTTAATTTCTACATACCTCTTCTTCTGTATGATTGAGTTTTATTATTTTAAATACAACAGTAAGCTTCAATTGTTTTGATGTCTGGGCTGAGCTTTCCAAGGTAGTTGACATCAGGCTGCTCTTGCCGTGGTTCTCCACATCCCATGCAGGACCTTAATTCTGTGCTATAAATCCCGCTGGTCGTCTATGGCTGTCAGAATGAACGGTTTGGCGGTTGTGGTTCCGTCCTAAACATTGCCTCTGCTGACCTACCCAATACTGGGAGACCGTTTCAGGTAATATAGTCTACTTGTGCTTTCCTTTCTCCCCTCCCTCCCTCTGTTCCTTCTTCCTTTCCTCCCTCCAGGCCCCCTTTCTTCTGTTTATCTATCACTGGATGGACTTACCAATTGTGTGTGGTCAGTAGTCCAAGAACCCGTGACAGGATCAGACTGTATCGTGGGGCACAGTAAAGATGTGAGTTCTTTACATCTCACTGGAAGAACATCTGTGTCCCTTCCCTGAACGGGGTTCACCGGCACCTTGCGTGGGCTTAGAGACAGACACTCTCTCTGTTGGGACAAGTGGTGCCAGCTCTGTGGTGTGATGGTGGACCTTGGCCTGCATTGTTAAGTGGGATACTGGTAACACCCAACAGTATTTAGGGACAAACTCCACTGCTGGGCCAAATACCATTACTACTATCTACCTATCATTTTAATTTCATTATTTTTTGATGCCTTTTAATGATGAGGACCCCTCCCACCCACCCCCAGACCAGAGAACCTATGTGTCTTTCATCTGCTAGAAATTCTACTCTCCTTGCCATACTGTTGAAGGTGTTATTGTTGAAAGTGTAAGCATTAGGAATCTGCACGTCAGGATCCACTCCGTTTTTCTGTACTGCTTCATTCTCCAAGATGGAGGATTAATCCCAAAGCATTATACTCAAAAAAGAATAAGATTCAGTGAATTCTGGAGTCCTTGGAGGTCTCGCGTGTTCACAGGATGTGGTAAGGGCTTACAGAGCCCTAATCCTGTGCAGCGCGAGTTTTCTAAGTCTCTTTGCCTTGCATTCTTGCAGCTGAGCGTAAGCTTTCCTAGCCTCTGCTGTGTTTAGGAACAGATGCTTCAACATCACAACGGCAACAGGGTGAATGGGAATGAGGGAGGCTGATTATTAAAGACGTCTCGGAAAGTGACTTCATTTTTCCACTCATTTCTAAGAGCCACCCAGATGTTGCTTATATAGCACAAATCACTGGCTCCACACACGGTACTCCCTTTATGAGAAGAACCTAAGTAATTTCTCAGAGTTTCTGAACAAAGCTATGATACATCCTTGGGTATCAGACATGGTGGGCATTACTGTCTAAAATGTAGGTGAGGAGCTAAGGAGACAGCGCAGTGGGTAAAGTGTTGGCCATGCAGCATGAGGACCTGGATTTGGATCCTCAGATGCAGTTGTGGGTATCTGGAATCCAGGAGTCCTGTGGTGAGATGGGATGCAGACACAAAAAGGGTCCTGGCCAGCGAGCCCATACTTAGTATCAAACAACAAGAGAGCTTGTCTCAGTAAGGTGCAAGGTGAGAACAGGCACTTGAACTTGTGCTCAGGGTGCCGCTACACATACATATGCACATCACATGCGCACGCACGCACACACGCACGCACGATGGTGACATGAAAGCACAAACAGTTCTGTCATGTGTCTCAGTGTACTCAGTCTTCCTCAGGCAGAGAAGTTAGTTTGCAGTTCCTCTACATGGCCATGTTGAGTCAGTGGAAAATGAATGCCAAATTATGTTCTAAGGTCTTGTTAGCCTTTAACGCCTTCGTGTCCTTGGCGTCTGGATACTGTGTTTTCTTCCTTGTCTTTGATTCGACTCATGGGACAGAGGACAAAAGTGGACTTGGATCTTACATCAGAATTAAAGATTTTTTAAAATACAATATGGTATGCAGTGATATACTATAATATGATAGAGTATGAAGTTCACAGGGAAACCTGTGGATCTATTCTTTTAAAAAAAGATGCTCATTCATTTTTTAGTATTTCTTTTTTTTTTTCTTTCAGTTTTTGGTTAGTTTTGTTTTTTTCTTTTTTTGGTTAGTTTGTTTTGTTTTGTTTGTTTGTTTGTTTGTTTTGTTTTTGGCTTTTTTTTTTGACACAGTTTTTCTGTGTATCTCAGGTTGTCCTGGAATTTACTCTGTAGTCCAGGCTAGTCTCAAACTCACAGAGATCTGCCTGCCTCTGCCTCCCAATGCAGGGATTAAAGATGTGCACCATCACTATCTGATGAATACACTTTTTGCTAAAAGCTATATACATATAGCTCAAGTTGGTACTTTGCCATCTTGGTATCTAGACCCATGGGTTTATTATTATTATTATTATTATTATTATTATTATTATTCATTATGATTATTGTTCTTTCCCACCTGTAACTGTGTTTCTCCTCGGACCACACGTTAGAATCTCTCAGAGGGATTTTGCATTTCTCTGTGTCTATGCTTGCGAAGGTTGCCATGTAATTCTGCTGAACAATGACAGAGCAGCACTGCTTTATCAGACCTTGGGGAAAGGGCCCGGTGTATTCAGTTGGACATTGGAGAGTGAAGGTGGACGAGCTGGAAGGCGCCAGGCCCTGCACACACTGACCAACAGTGGTTAGGGTGGTGGCGTCCTAGAAGCCGAGGGAGGAGAGGACTTTTGTGTGTCCGGTCATCGTGATTACAGAGCTTTGTTAGGAAGGAGATCATGGTTCCATCAGTGCCTTGCGATGCCGGAGAGGCCGCCTCCGTGGGGCCTTGAGAGCCTAAGACAGTGAGGAAGAGAATGAGGAAGAAATAGGACTGTGGAGGAATTCTGGAGTGTTCTTAGGCAAGGGCAGGGCCGCACTTCGTAAGGGAAGGAGAAAAGTTACTGTTACCGTGGGGAAAGACCCTAGGCTGGAGCCAACTGAGGCCCCAGGAAGGGAGCTTCATTCTCAGCCATGCCCCTGCGAGGGTAGCCTCCGGTCTGCAGGTGCTTGGCTAGTGGCTGTATCGTTTCACAGACTTCAGCAGGATGACTTAGATCCTTTCCGGGCTCTCCAGACGAGCCCTAAAATCCCAGAGCATTTGGCCCCATCTCATTTGGCTTTAATTTATTTCCCCTACGCTACCAAGCCCTTCAGCCTGCTTACACACACGCACACGCACACATCCCACCCTTCCCCCTCTCCTGGAAGTGCGTGTCCTCACCTCTGTACATGTTCAGCTTTTGTCTTTACTCCATGTTTCATTAATTGTTCCTTACCGCTCTCTCTTTGTGTTTCTTCTTGAACATATTTTCATCTCTTCTGGCCAGATACCAGAGCAAAGCCAAGCTCAACAGCTTCCTTAAATCTTGCATAGCAAAACTTGAAAAAAAAAAAATTTTTTTTTTCCCCTGTAAAGGATCAGGTACTAAATATTTTTACCTCTTGTGAGAGAAATGTTTCTGTCATATATTATACTCTTAAAAGTATAAAAACCATTGCTTTGCTGGCTTTAAATATTGTAGCTCTTAAGGGAAGGCTTCCCTACAGAAGTTCTGTTCCTGGGCGCGGGGGCGGGGGCGGGGGCGGGGGCGGGGGCGGGGGCGGGAGTGGGAGTGGAGGGGTGTTTCCCTAGTGCAAGTGTAACAGTTCTGCTCTACTAGGGGATGCTTTCCCCAGCGAAAGTGGTAGAGCTCTGTTCTGACACTGAGGAGCCAAGGAATACTACAAAAATCACGCCACACAACAAACCTCACACAAGTGATTGAGACGGAAAAACCCAGGAGGGTAGCTGCCTAAGCAGGAGACAGAGCTTAGATAGAGTTTCTGGGTGCGGGGTGGAGTGGGGGTGGGGTGGGGGTGGAGAGCAGGGCGAGGATTCGTGGGATTTCAAGACCTGAGCTTGGGGTCGGCTCAGTGATTGGTGGTTTTCTGTGGCAAGCTCAGGGATTGGTGGGATTCTGTTTCTTGTCCCTGGCTTGGGGTCAAGTCAGGGACAGGGTGTTTTAGCTTTGGCCCTTTTACCCTACACTAGCTTGTCATCCTTAGCTGTAGACACGATCTGTACCACTAAGAATAGTTTACCAGACCAAGGTGTATAGCATCCCATGCTTGGAGAAATATAGCAGGTAAAAATATGAGTTTCTGCCCAGCATCTCATTTAATCAGTACATCCATCGAACCTGAAGTCAGGTTCCATACCACGGGGGTTTGGGTTTAGTGCTGCCCTCTAGCGTAGCACTTAAACTACAATTTAAGTGATTAGTATTAGTGGTTGACCAAGATGTTTGCTTGAGGGCGGGTGCCCATTCTTTTCGAAAGGTATGCCTTTATTCATGCTTTTATTTGTCCCAAGTAATGAACATGGTTTGGAGTCCATTTATGTCGCTGTAACTGTGTATGCACCACTGTGGGGACATACAGCACACGTCCAGTCATGGCCGATGCTCACCTCATGTTCCCCCCTTCATCAGTGCATCCCTGGGTACCGTGCTGAGGAGGCTGTGGAGCTCCTAAAGACCTTCTACAAACAGGAAAACCCAAATGGTGAGTTTTCTCCTGGTGGCGTGTCCCACCCGAAAGCAACTCGGTGTGACAGAAGTTTGGTATCCCTTGCTTTTTACTTACCTGACTTTTTTTTTTTTTTTTTTTTCAGCGCCAAAATCAAAAGTTCGAAAAAAGGATTGTCAGAAATCCTGATGTTGGAATGATCAAAGACTAGTACCTTTTGGAGACCTGAACAGAATTCCTTGACTGAGAGCCGCTGGCATCGCCGGTCACGTTTACATGTTATTACTGTGTATGAAAATGGTGTCTCCTGTCATTTGCTCTGTTAAGGGAACAAATTAGTCCTTTTAAAAAAGTCTGACAATGTAAACAGCTATTAGCTCTTCCACCAAGCTGAAAGAATGTTTCCAGGAAGGGGAGGGATTAAGGTTTGAGGTCCCAGAGGTATGCAAGCAGTGCCCACCCTTCACCCACAGCTTTAACCCCGGGCTTAATGAAGCTCTTTGTGGCTGTGGAGGTAGCCGAGTGGTAAAATGCTTGCCATGCAACCATGAGGATTGGGTCCCCATCCGTGCCAGGTGGGCTTGGTGGCCTGCCTGTAATTCCAGTGCTCAGATAACAGCGATGGGCTTCTAAGATCCCATTAACTAATTAAGTTAGCCCTTATGGGTGAGCTCTGGGGTCAAGTGAGAGATATCGCCTCGATAAGTAATGTGAAGAGTGAGCTAGGAGGAACCCCTGTGTCAACCTTAGGCATCACATGTCCGTACGTACTGCTCCCCAACCCAGATGCAGACACATCACACATGACACCACACACATACACATGCCAGGAAAAAAAGACAAATCTCTGGAAGATTGATCAAGATCAAAACAGGAAGTAGAAGAGAGAGAGAGAAAGAGTTGACATTTTACTGAGTGCATTCAGACCTGTTCCTGCATCGGACTCTACCAGGGCACAGACCTGGGCTTGTCCTAATTTATATTGACTTTATATATGACCATGTATGTCAGGGGTTCCTGTGTGGGTGTGGAGGCAGAGGAGACTCTCAGGTGCTGTTCCTTACATGCAGTGCCACTCCTCCTTCCTGATTTTTTTTTTAAAAGAGATTTCTTGAAATTTACCACTCAGCTAGGTAGGCTGGCCAGGAATACCCAGGGTTCCACCTATGGCCTCTAGTACAGGAATTACAGGCACACACCTCCATGCTCGCTTGCCCTCCGTCCCTCCTTCCCTTCCTTCTCTCTTTTAAATGTGAATTTTGGAGATTGAACTCGGGTCCTCCTGCATTTGATTGACGGAGGTAGCTCCCCAACCCTAGGACAATTTTAAAAAGTATTTAGATAAAAGAGATGCTTCTTAAGCAAGTGTTTGAGACTTAAAAAAAAAAAAATCATAGCATAATGTTACAATAAAGTTTTATTCATGCCTTCTTTCAAGAAGAATAGTCTTTAAATAGTGGGTGCTGGACATATGGCTCAAGAGTTAAAAAATATACTGCTTTTCCAGAGGATACAACTTTGATTCCCAGCACCATCTCTGGGCAATTCACAACTTGTAATTCCAGTTCCAGGGGAACCAATACCCTCTTCTGGACTCTCTGGGTCCCTACACTTATATGTGCGCACAATTCCACTACACACACACACACACACACACACACACACTTTTCCTTACAATGGAGCAACTATCCCTGTAGCGTCTATTTATATCTTCCCTGGAACAAAGCCAAGACCTTATACTCTCAAAGCAAAGACCTTGTATTCTTCAGCGAGAAATGAAAACAGTCTGTTATATAACTTGCTGGAGGATGACAGTTGCTGCTGGGCATAATGGTGCATACTGCAGCCCCACTACTGGGGAGGTCGAAGCAAAAGAATAATGAATTCAAGCCTGGGCTATGTAGGGACCGCCAGGACCCCCTCTCCTCACCTGCCTCATCATCCCCATTAGAACCAGTTACTGTTCGGAATAAGAATGCAGGAATGATGGTTACAAGATTGAATAAAATGATCCATTGAATCCGAGACAACAAATGCAGATGATAAAGCTTAAAATGAGTATCTAAAAATTTGACCTCCCAACAAAATCCAGGGTCACTGGATGGAGCAAGATGCGGCTTTTCTGCGCCGCCCTGGGCGCAGTGTGCGTCTCTGCCCAGAAGGGGGCCTCGCTGTTCCACCGCAAGGCCAGTGCCAGCGCAGCCTCAGTTTCTTCAGGGCGTTCAAGTCCTTGATGCAAAGCATCTGTGTTTGTTGACTCTGCCATTTGAGTGCTGTCTCGGACTTGTTTGTTTTGAATTACATTACAGGCTGGAATGTGATTGTGGCGGTAGTATTTTTTATATTGCCTGGGGGAGTAGCTAATCACTGTTACATGCTTCAGAGGATTTATAATTGCGTGGTTTTGTGCGTGTGTGTGTGTTTTAACAGCATTTCAGAAGTTTTATGAGTGAAGAGTACGCAGGATTTTAAATTTACACTAATGGTCTGTGCACCTTCTCTTCTGTCTTAGCCACTTTAAAGACCGTCTTCTCATTAAGTTTTAGTGCCTTCACTAGTGTGTTCCTTTTTGCAGTTGGTCATAATTCATTCCTGGCTCCTGTGGTCTCCTGCAAGCAGACATCGTTCTATTTACTGACTTCTTATCATTTTGGGGGAATTATTTGTACTTGAGACAACCTGGGATGTTATCCTTGTAGAGTACCATCAGATTATTCTGGCTGTCTTATGACCAATGGGCTCATGATAGACTTTTGAAAGTGAATTTAGTTTGAATTTAGGGGGGGGAAATAATAATAATAAATGTAAAAGCGTAGAGCCAGAAATGTGTGGCCGTTATTTTATCCAAGAGACAAGAACTGCTTAGGAAGCAGAGAGATAATACCAGAAAATAAGGCGGTGTGCATGTTTTTCCTTCTTGGTTTTAACAGATGGCTAAGTGGCATTTCCTAGTTCCTAAGCAGGGCTGAATGGTTTAATTTCCATTACCACCTTTAAAATTCTCTTTGCAGTCACTGACAGAGCTTTTGCACACAGGCATAGTTTCCTGTGGAAAATTGCTCTGGATCAATTTCTCTAGAATAGGGAGTAGTGTTGCCACCCCAAGATCACTGTGGATGTCTTAGACACCAAGTGTGCAGAACTCAAATGCCATGTCCACACGACGGCGAGGCAGGGAAATATATGTATACAGCAAAACTGGGCTCAGTGCCCCTCCAGCAGGCTCTGCCATAGTGTGGAGGCCCACCTCAGAAGCTTATGCACATCGGAGCCATTCTGGTTGTGCCTGCCAAAGAGACCAAAAAAGAGTCGTACTTTGTGCATGAGATAGTTAGGAAGGTGTAGGACATAGACAGCTTGTAGAGCCACTAGCCCTGTTAAGAGAAATTGGGGAGAAACAATCACATCTAAGCTGCTGGAATATCCAGTGTTTGCTGGGTCCAATCACCAGTGAAAATTCATGTCAAGATATCTTTGCATTTCCTGTCTGTCTTGTACACTTGAAATAGGGAGAAAACAGCCAGCGACCCAAGTGTACGCAAGATGGCTCATTTTTCTAAGGACTCTCCCTCCCTATTTGTAGCCCAGGTTGGCGTCAGACTTACTTACAGCCGAGGGTGCAGGCACTATAGGTGATTGCCACTCATGCTGGGTTTGTCAGTGCTGGGGAAGGAGTCTCCAGGCTTCATAAAATGCTAGGCAAGCAATTGAGCTACATCAGAACCCTCTCTCCAGTCTTTTGTTGTTTTAAAGTTATGTCATACATTCTCCCGGTCCTTCACCAGGGAGCACTTCAATATTTATGCATAGAGTGCTGCCTCTACCATCGCCACTCTGTAACTAATGATTTGCTTTAAAGGCGCATTGGTGTTCCAGTTCAGCCAGTTGGCTCAGCTAAGCCGTGGGGAGGATCCCTTCCAGCCCCTCGAAGCCAGCTCCACCCTAGGGCTGTGTTACTCTTCCCGTTTCAACCTAGAACATTTCGGTCGCCTTTCGTATTGTGCCTTTCACATTGGATGAGCTCTCCCACCGACCCACATCTCCCTCCGTGGACAGCTTTTCCTTCCTGTCACCGCTGCTTGCTTTCTAGTTAGTGCGCTCTTCTTCAGGGTGGCAGAGTGGTCTTTTTATTTGGTGCTTTCTCTTCTGGAGGCAGACAAAGGCCAGCAGACCCTACAGGTAGCACAAATTGTGCACACTTGGTTAAGATGTCTGACTCAGTCACTGTGGACTGGGTTTTTTCTCTCTCCGTGGCAGTGAGTGATCAGTCTATGGGGGAAGAAATTGTGACTTACTTTTTTTTTTTTTTTTTAATAAGAAAGTATATTTGACACTGATGGAAGGGAGGGGAGGGAGATTCATTATATAAATTCAATGCAGCTGTTAAATTATTTGATTTCATTTTTCCTCTGTATTGTGTGTTCCACAATTCATAACTTTTGGAAAGAATATTTTAAGCAGCACAGTCAATAAAAAAAATGAAAAGGAAGATCTAAAACTAAGTACTTTCATTCTTGACATCCTCGGCAAAAATAATAATAATAATAATAATAATCATGCAAATTTCATTATAACTAATAGTGTTGTGGAAAAATGGTCCAAGATATTTCTACTATCACAGACGCCCTGTGCTAATACAATAGGACGTTGATTTCTATGCTGATGATTAATTGTCCATAAAATATAAGGCATTGGGGTGGGGGCGGGGGAGGGCACACGCGTTTCCATAGAGACATCTTGACTTAAAATATTTTAGGCACCACCACTTGAGTGTAGGTAAAAACAAAAGCTAAGACTAATTTTTTTTTTTTTCATTTGTTTTAGAAGTAGCGCAGCTTTTCATTTTGAAAGCTCCGGTGAAGCCAAAGCTGGTGCCGCCTGCCTGTTCCACATCAGCTGTCCTCCAGTAGTCTTGAGGAGAGGAGACATCGGCAATTGATTTCCCTGCCTTTTGGCAAAGGAACGAGACTGCATTGACTTCATCCATGCAGACAACTGCCAGCTCTTTCCTTACTTCACAGGCCACTAACTGTGTGTAGTGAGGAAAGACCCGACGGCTGATGTTATTTTTATGGGTCAGGCGGGCTGGCAATGGCTTGTGGTGAAAGTTTGACATCTTTAGGATCCTACACGTTTGTAACGCTGAGCTAATGAAAGCAGGCTTGGGGGAGTGTTTCGCACCTGATTTTCGGGTGGACTTTTACGTGCAGGACACACGTATCAATGATACCTAGTAAGGAAACTTTGCGATGATGAGATTCGACAAAGGCTGTCGTTGGCCAGGCTTTGGTCAGGTTCCAAACCCTCTGAACAAGGCCACAACATTGGCCCTGTTGCCTGCTGGGTCTGCAGAGCCTGTTGCAAGTGTCCTATTAACTCTCTTTAGAGATCCACCCCCACCCCATAGGAAGCTAAATTTTTCATCCCCACAACTGATGTAAAATGACCTTACTTTACCTTCAGCAGGACTCACAGATTAATGGTAACAATGCCCAATTCTGTCCCCTCATTCTACCCACACCCACACCCCTGCATCCTGCCCCCTGCTTAGAGAGCCCTGATTGTTTTTATGTCTGGGCTTTCACGCAACCTCACATCACAAACGCATAGTGTTGATACCTCCTTAATCCCGAATAAGGTTGTTATCTTTCCCATTTTCACAAGTGTCAGGATAATCTTTTAACAAGTTGAGAGTGTAAACTGAAATCTAGAGAAGGGACCCACAAAGTATGCCCTGTGGACCAAAATCCACCCTAGTGCCTATTTTCATATATTCTATATTTGATCAGATTCTTAAACTTCTAAATGGTTGGGGAAAAAATCAATTGAATAATATTTAGGGACTTGTAAACCTAAAATGAAAATAAAATTTCAATAAGTCTTCCGGGGTCATGGCCACTCCTGTTTCTTTGGTGCTGCACATGAACTCCCCGGCTTGCTCAGGCTGGCCCTTTAGAAAGCGTTCCCTGTTTCCCTTTCAGGGTGGAAAGAGGAGGAGGTTGGAGCGCCACCACCGTGCTCATTCAAGATCTACGACTTTGCAGCTGGGTAACGTGGCTCACAGTTCAGCTTTGCCTCGTTACCATGACTTTTGAAAAGTTTGTTTATAAATATGGAAGTGAGATCGGAGACACTAAAATATTTATTTTGGCTTCAACTATTACTTCTTTATATATTACTTTTAAGAGTAGCAAGGAGGAAAGATAATGTACCATTTTACTTGCGTTTAGAATAGATGCATTTTATTTACGACTATGACAAAGGTTTTCAAGCCTTCGCCCTTTTTAACGATGGTTAGTTACTATGGTGCCAGGCTTTTCCGGCTTTCATTTTTTTTAGACCAGTTATAAACAAACAGAAATCATGTGACACATTGTTCCTCACATAGGCATTTGTCCTACACTGCTCATGACTTATTTAAAATATCCAGATAATGCAAAGTTAATAATTAAAAGAAAATAAACTACTGCTATTTTCATTAACTACTTAAATTGAAACCCACAGCTGCCTCTTGAAAATTCTTGGAGCAGACGTCGTCGTCGATCGACTACTGCAGCTCTGGCCTGCTGATCCTTCTCCAGGGCTCTCACCACTTGTTTCCCCTTTGCCCTTTGCCCTTTAGGGAACAATCCATCCTGACTTCAAAGCAGCGTGCCCACTTCAGCTTTGGCTGTCACCTGTGAGCATTGGTAGGAAGGTCTTTCCTTCAGTGATACTTCTGTACTGGAGACCAAAATAAAGATGGCTGATTTTTTTTTTTTTTTTTTTTTTAATCAGCAATGTCACCATTATGATTCAAATGATAAATGATTTCAGGAGAGTTTGTGTTTCCTGTTAAATGTTTTAGTCACCTGTCTGTCTGTGTTTATCTGTGTGTAAGTGTGCGCATCTGTGTGCAGATGCCCACAGCTTGGGTCCCCTTGGAGACTTGAGTTGTAGTTGAGAATCACCCACTGCAGGAGCTTAACTTCTTAGCTCCCCTCCCCAAATTTTCTTTTGATCTGGAAGAAATTCTATTCTCTTTGTGATGAGGTACTCTGGGCAGGACACCAGGAAAGGCAATGTCTGTCTCTCACAATGGGTTCCCTCCACAGGTAAACCGAGCGCACCACCTCTCATCATCATTTTAAGTTCCGATATCAATGGCGGAGGCCTCAGTGTTACTGTGCGCTTTCTCTCGAAGCCTCGCCACCTCTATGAGATATTTCCTAAATACTCCAGCCCACAGTGATCATTTGCTTCAAACTCCTACTGAGTGTCACATAGTTTAATACTCAATTGCTCTCTAATTACAGTAATTAGACTGTAAGCCGCTCAAAAGTGAGGATTTAGCCCAATCCTAGGCCCAGAGGCAGCTTCAGTCAATGCTTGCGGAGTGATGGATTTGCATTTCTGGATGCTCGCCAAGCAGCAGGACAAACGGGGGAATTAGCACCACCACAGGATACTGTCCTTTCAGATTACTGGGCAAACCCGATGTCTAGCTGTCTAATGCGCCCCCGCCTCCCCCCTTTTTTTTAGCATAGGCCAACACCGCCAGACAGCTGTGCAGCCAAGGTAACATGGCTTAAATTCCAGATGTTCTCCAGTTCGTTCCTGCTCACTGGAAGCCTAGTTACGAGATTTGGGCTTCCGTGCTCTTTCATTTTCAGGACTGAGATGCCAGGAAGGACGATCAGGAAGGGAAGGAACGGAGATGCATAACTTCGTTTCCACTCCGGTAACTTACTTGTGAGACTCCCCCACCACCACCACCACCACCCCCCCCCCCAAAAAAAAAAAAAAAGAGGAGAGGGGACACCAGTGAAGAAGTTTCATGTTAAGATTTATATAACTCTTTTGCTAAATTAGCCCAGAGACTGGATTGATGTTTTAACCATAGACCCTTGAGAGGGAAAGTCAGCTGGTGGAATTGCTGGAGGTGACATGCCAATCTACAGAGAAACAGAATGTGGTTTTGGAGACCACCATGGAAATAATAACTTCAGTCATTAAGTGGAGAAGGAGAAGGAGAGAGAAACCGGAGAAGTTTTCCAGGATTGAGAAGTTATTTTTATTGTAAACTAACCTGAGGGCGGCCCGTAGGCTTTATTATTATTGTAACATTTAAAGTCAAATACCAATGGCGTTATCTCTTCGTGGTCATTACCCTTGGCAACAGTGGAGCAGGCAGTTGATGGGGAAGCGCATCTCCAGTCTTGCCATTTTCATAGTACATAGGGGCCCGGTTATGTGAGCAAAGCTCAGTAAGAAACCAATGGCACAATTCATGTCTTAATGAAGATGCTCTCTCTCCCACCAACTTGACTCTTTTCAAACCATTGGCCCAGTCTCCATGACTGTAATCAACCACGAATAGGAAGGAAATGGATGTTCAGTTCCTTCATTTTGTTTCCCTGCAGACCGGGTTGGTAATCAATCCCAAGTCTTCAGAATGCTTGGCTACTGGCAGTCTCGCTAGAGGTCTGCTGGGCTCTGGGAAAGCCCGTTCTGCTCGGGAACTGCCATCAACTGGAGATTAATGTTCACACTGTGAACTGGAAATCGGTTTGTGTTTCTGAGTCTGAGGGTGTGTGTGGGGTGAAGGCTGCTGCTGTGATAGTCTTGTGTGTACTTTCGACCCTTAGGTATTTTGGAGAAGAGAGAAATGAGACAGACGTGAGGTTGAAATGATCAACGATTAGAGGTGTTAAGCCTCAAGTCATATTATTCTGGCAAGCAGCCCAGGGCACAGCTGCCAAAGGCCCCTGGATTCCACCAGATCCCCAAATGCTGTCTCCTTTGCCTGTGATGGAGCCAGGGAAGGGACATGAGTGGAGCTGAACTCTCGACTGAGGTTCGCCTGTGGAAGCAGCAGATTGAATTGATAATGGGAGAAAGTTTGTATTGTTAACTTTTATAAGGTGGCAGTGGCCTCAGGAATTTTATAGTGTTGGCATGTGACTCAGGTCTCACTTTCATCTGGCACGCGTGGTTCATCCTGCTGGGCTGTGTAGCATTAGCCGAGCACACTTCAAGATGAAAATTGCGATGTCTGTGGCATTGGCATTAATGTCTTGACTTGTTCGAGCATCTGGGGCCCACAGGCAAGAGAACTTGCAAAGCCTCTGAGAGGTTTGATACCAGGGGGAGTGGAGAAGAGATACAAAGACCAGGACGTGGCTCCGTGAGGGAGAAAGTGTGGCTTGGTAGCTTCTCTCCTGCTCCCTACTTGAGAAATACTAAGAGGAGACTATAGCTCAGTTAGTGTTCTTTCTAAATCATTAAGAGAAGTAGTCCAAGCAGTAAGGGGACTGGTGTCTGTCTACCTGAGGGATAGTTGGTCTGCTTGCCTGGATGGTTAAGTGAGGACCATTTATGTGTCTGTGTGACAATGGGCAGAGTTACTGCGTAAAGTTGAAGGCCTCTGAATTCTTTCTTCTAAGAGGCTGGGTGAGATGACAGAATCCATGAAAAAAAAAATCATTCTTGGCATTTGTCCAAATTCTCCTTGACCTCTGCTCCTTTTATGTCAGTGAGTATGGCTCTTCCTCCAGCGGACCATGAAATCCGAGGTGACCAGTATCTGTGACAGCTCCAGAGCTGGTGACCTGTTCTGAGTCAAGTCATTTTAGGCTCACCCATCATGGACAGCAGTGCAGTCCACAGAATCTAGCAAAGCTAGGAACAGAGCCGCAAGACCTCAGACTCAACTGAGGAGTCGCTCGTGACTGCAGACGTTTATGGACTGTTTATTGTGTGCTAGGCCCAGCTGTGAGGGCTTTTCAGCTATAACTTTATATGATCCCTGCAGCAACTTGAGGAGGTTCCTGTTTTAATTCACATTCAAGGACTGAGGCAATCCAGGTCTACAAACTTTAACCCGCTCAAGATTACAGAGGGGCAAGAGCCAGAGTTTAGACTTGAGAGCTCGCCTTTCCCATCATATTAAACCACCGAGACAGAGGATTGCCCAAATAGAAAAAGAGCAAAGAGGGTGGAGGTAAACACTGTTTCCTGCCCATCCCTCCCCCACAGCAACAAAACCCTGTAACCCACTCAGGTTTAGTCATGAAGCCAAACTCAGCTTTCTCAGTAGACTGTGGCTTTGAATGTCTTTGCTTGTGGGTGTATAGATGGGGGATGGGGGCGGGCGTTGTTTGGTTTTGTTTTAAAAATACTTAATGTAAATCTTGTAGAAGGAAATGAACTGCTTACCTTGTTAAGAACAGAGCTCAGGATATTTATTAGCTTAAAAATATAACTGAGTCATTGTCTTGGGCCTTCACAAAAACTGGCAAATGACAAGATTTTGGAATAGTCACAGATGAATTTTCCATACATTTGCATATTCTGTAATTGTTCAACAAAAACAATAGCACATCAACATTACTATCCTGAGGTGGATGCATAGCTGGTAGGTTTTGGTAGCAAGTGTCAGTAATTTATTATGAGGCCAATGCTGTGTAGCGAAAAGCACCAAGAGCCTCATGGGCACACACAAATAACTTGTTTATACATCTGCCATATTGGACAGGTCTACTAATCTTGGCTCAGCTGGCCTACACTATGTGGAGTTCAGCTCACTGGTGGGTGATCTAGCCTGACTTTGGGTAGGGTAACTGGAGCAGGCCAGCTCCTTCATCTCCCACAGTCTCCAGTATGCTGGGCTAGTTACATTTAGTAGGCAATCCCAGAAGGGCAGGCTCTGAATAAGCTAGTTGAGTTCATTACAGTCTTCTGCTGGTCTTGTGCCTGCTAATATCTCATTAGCCAAAGCAAGCCACATGGCTAAGGCTTAGAGTAGATGGAGCTTAGTTGCTTTATACATCCCATTAGTTCTTGTGGAGAAGAATTAGAAAATAACATGGCAAAAGAATGGATACGGGCAAGGCTGGAGAGATGGCTCAGCAGTCAAGAGCGGGTCTGCTACTGCAGAGTTTAATTCTCAGGATCAATCTCTAACTCCAGTTCCAAGGGGTCCAACATCCTCTTCTGAACACTGTAGGTACCTGCACTCACATGCACATAGACACATAATTAACATTAGTTATTAGTAAAAATATTCACTTTTAATGAAATTATATAAAATAAATTTTGTTTTATATATTTATTATATAATAAAATAGGATAAAGTAGTATAATTTATTAAATTAATGCAATGTTAATAAAAAAGGATGAATACTAAGTATGGTGAACAATTTTGTTTTTGATCTACGACATATTTTCACTTTGCAAATAGAAAAACTGAGACTTCCAAAGTTATGTGGCCTAACAACACAGGTATATTGAGCTGCAGGGCTGGATCTTAAAGACTATGTCCGCCTTTCCTCAGATCAGAAGCTCGCAGCTCTGAGCAACAAATGAAGGTTTTACAACTGACTTTGCCTCCAACCTCTTTCCAGACATCAACACTCTTCCCCACTCCCTTCTTACAGACTCTTGCGAGTGGAGACAGCGTCCACCCTTTGACAGGAAGTGATGGTCGCTGTCAGGAGCCAGTAGCCAAGTCTCTGAGAAGGCCTTATGATGACAACCATGCACATAGTTTTAGTCACTGCCCTTCACTTTGCATTTTGCAGTCTTTCAGCTTTCTCTCACCTGTGGTAGCTCGGAAATGTCATGTGTATAAAAGTGGATGACTTTTTTTTTCTTCTTTCTCCAATCATCCCAGCAATGCACCAGTCCATCCATATCAGCAGTATCTTTTCGTGAAAAGAGAAAAGCCCTGTACAAATTGCTCTTTTGAACAAAAAAATGCTAGCGACACCCCGAAGCCAGTCTATAAAGCTGTCCATCTCATCTGTTGACAAAAATGGGATTCTGAGCTGACTGAAAGTCCAGTCTCTTTATCAGATACTCTTTCTTTTCTTCAGGTTGGTTTTGACTTTAAGTTTTTCTACCTTCCAAAAACTGGCATTGCAGGCATATGCCATTATATTTGTCTTTCAGACACCCTTCCTGCAAGTGTCTTAATCCAGCTGTACAACTTGCTTGCTACATTGCTATTCTTTTTGATTAAGCCCATATCATGACGCATATTATGAAGAAAGTTGGAAGTCTTTATATACTTATGTTGACCCTAGAGGCAGAATAACATAAGCTTGAGCATCCTAAGATAACACTGCTTGACCCAAGTGTATTCCTAATGACGAAATCCACCGTATATCCTGCGGTACTCGTTCATCTGGTCCTGTGCTGTACCACTGACCACATAGCAGGGCCAGCCGCCTGTTTTTTTGGGGAGAACATATTTAGTGAGCTTAGAGGACCACTGAGGATCCATCAGGATCCCTGAGGGTACTCTGTGTCTAAGGCAGTGTTTAGGATCACCTCTGAATGCATAGTTATCTTAAAATGGAAGGGATACTATCTGGAGAATGAGGGGTAAAAACAAGCCAGTGATCAACTGATTGAGACAAGCTGAGAAATTCAGTTCTGTGTCCCAATGAGTACAAACATCTGGGATCCCGAGTATGTGCTGCATCTGGCTGTCCTAGCCTCCCGTATCAGGAAGGCTGTACCTGTAGTTCCATGGGACTCTACACAGAGAGGACAAGAGCTATGTAGCTCTTGACTATTTGAAGCTAGCTCTCACTTGGCTCTCTCTGAATGTCTGTTGGCCAAATGTACCAAGGATGCTTCTGTTGTTCTCCTCTCCCAGAGACTCTGAAATGCCCTTTATCTTATGCAATAGGAGTATCCAGAGGTTGAATCATGTGAGAAGTAAATAAAACACAATTTCAACAGTTAATTGCATCCCAAAGGAAAGCTTACTAATTGTGGCAAAGAAGAGAGAATATGACTATAAATCAAAGAACTTTCCTCTTATTGGGGCTCTGCTTTTGGATCTTGGTCATGTGACTCACTGGTCACTTTGCCACATATTTTATTAGAATAACAAAGGATATGTTACCTCTGAAAATACTTCAGAAATTAAAGTTTCAGGTGAAGTCCAGGTGTTATGATTATGTAAGACACAAAGAGCCAAAAGTAGCCCCAGTTAACTCAAGGAAATTATAGTCAAGGCAGAGCAGGGAGTGGGTCTTATCCACCATGGATCCAGCTCTCACCTATCAAAATGCCTGCCTAAGACTTTGACGAAGCTACTAACCTATCCTCAGCAGCATCAGAATTATGAAGACACTCTGAGAAAACACGTCCTTTTTTCTTTTTATGAATGAAGATTTTTCATGTTTATTATGCAGATTATAGAAACTACACAAATCGTTGAATTACTCAAGATGGACTTTGAAGTAATAAAGAATAAAGTACTATTTGCTGATTCAGTGAAATTTATACCTTAATTATGACACATCATTTACATAAGGCAGAGTTCTTCTACTTATGAAATGTCTTATCTTAATGGCGCACAAGACACAATCAACCCTTTCTCCCTCAAATTAAACTGAACAATAAACAAAAACAGTACAGACAATAAGAGAGTCCTTATTGGGAATCTGAAGCAGGAGGATTACCACAAACTGAAACCTATTCTTGGGCTGATTGAAAAACATGAGTTCCTGGATACATAACAAGACCCTCTCTGAAACCAGCAAACAAAGCAATAAGTAGAATAAAAGGGAAGAAAAGTGAGAATCAGAACAGAAAAGGACCCATGGAAAGTCAAGAAACTAAGGACTCAACCCAAGATGAAGGAGGATCTTTTATTTTTTAAATTAATTTATTTTTACTTCTTCACGTTTCTATTTTCAGTTATCCCATCCCACAACCCTTCCCCCATTATCCCTTCTCTTCTGAATGGGTGGGACTACCTGGATATCCCCCAATCCTGGCACTTCAAGTCTCTGCAAAGCTAAGTGCTTCCTCTCCCACTGAGGTCAGAGAAAGCAGCCCAGCTAGAAGAGCATATCCCACATACAGAGAACAGCCTTTGGGATAGCCCCCACTCCAGTTGTTTGGGTCCCACATGAAGGCCAAGCTTTACATCTGCTACTTATGTGTGCAGCCAAACAGTGGATGGAGCTTGGGGACTCTTATTAAAGAATAGGAAGAAGGATGGAAAGTGAGCCTTAAAGGATGGAGGTGGGCATCTATGGCCAGAGGATAGAACAGGGAGGTTGGAGGACCGTGGAGATGGGACAGTGGTTTAGATGATCCTGGCTGGATACACTGGATCTTAGCCACAGTCAGACGTCTCTGTCAGTGAAGGGAGCAGTGCTGGGTTAAGACTCAAATGTGAAGGTGTTTTGGAATGCACCATCAGAGCTCACAAGGAATCAGGAAGGGATTAGCAAATGTCCCTGCTTAGGTTAAAATTAGCATGAATTTGATCTGCCCTTCTCAGTGCCTGGATAGAAACTCTCCTTGGTTAATATCCAGAAGTGAGGGTTTCTAAAACCTTAGACCAGATTTTGAAGATAAGAGGATTTCTGCAGGAATTTGGCCTCTGTTCTTAGCCTTGGATCATTACCGAACATATTTCGGAGACAGCGGAGTGGCACGCTTTGTTTGTAAGTGGTTCTATCCCTTGTTTATAAGTGGAATGTTTGCCGCGGGAGACCTTTATCTTGCTTCCTTTTTGCAGGATGAATGCGCTGCTAGAAGCACCAGCCATCTCCATGTTGACCCTAGCACTGAAATGGGATGGTGCTTAGCCACACTCCCCCTTCGTCTGCGCTTGCTCATTATTTATCCTGGACTCATCTCAAAGACAGATTAAAGGAGAAGGCATGAACCTACAAGCCATCCTTAACCCCAAATATTTGATCTACGTCACCACATCTGAGCAGCTCAGGATCTGCTTAGAAAAGACGCACTGGAGAGTTTGGCGTCTCTCTGCCCCTTTGGGAGAGTCAACGCCAGCCTCCTCTACATGCTTAAGTCACCCAGTAGTAGCCCTTTCTAAATCTTAAGGCAGTACATAAGCCTTCGTCCTGTGGCATGGATCTGTCACTCCAAAATTAAACCAGATGCTACGAGCCTCAAGAGAGGCCTATAAGTCAAGTCTAAAAAAATAATTAATTTTTTGTGCATTTGTAAGTTTAAGTATCTATATGTTGTATTTAGTTACAGTGAGGTACCTCAAAATATTAGAAACATCATTTACTGGGGATCTCTTCTGTTTTTAAGAGACCTGTCAGTGCACAGTAGGTCGTTTGTTTACGAGGGGACAATGAGTCATCGATGTGGCCAGTCATTCTAATAACAATAACAACTTCTAAGAATTATGTTGGCTGAGCTCATAACTTGTAAACTCCTTACAAATATTACCTGTTGGTTATAGGTAATCACCAGGTAGATATAAATATTGGCTGTTATAATCAATCAAGTAGGGGCTCTTATGACCACCCCCTTTCACAGATAGGGACATTAAGGCTTGTAGAGATGAACTAGCCTGATATCACACAAGGCCAGAATTGAGCCCACATCTGGATGGTTACAAAGCCCATTTACCACCGTGTATTATTGCTTAATAAATCGTCCTACAGATAACATTATGATAGATTATCAACAAGGAGAATTTTTCCTTGCTGCTATCTTAAGACTTTTTAAAATAAAACTTTAAACGTTCATTTTAAATGAGTTTTATCCCTATAAAAGTCATCCAAACAGCACAGCAGATTCTCAAATGTTAACTTCTTACATAACTTCAGCGATCAAAAACAGGAAATTAGTATTGATATGATTCTGTTCACAGCCAGTAAGCTTTATGCAAATTTTACCGCTTTCCCCACTAAGTCCCAGGGTCTCAGCCAGGAGGACATGCTCTTGTCATAGCTCCTTCTAGCTCGGTGCTGTAGTGCATGACCTTAAGCAAGAAAGTCTCCTTCGGTCCTTACCCAGGCTGCTTTGCTTCTTGGGTGTCAGTCGCCTGAGTCCCGAATGCCTCCTTAATCTTCCTTGTCAGCCATGACTCTTTAAAAAAAAAAAATGCTGGCCGGTTATTTTTTTTTTCCCAGAAACATTTAAATTTGGGTTCATCTAAGGTTTCCTTATGAATAAATTTGGGTTGTGCCTTTGTTAACTTTGCTAACTCTCGGAGTTACGCTGTGCGTTTCTGAGTGTACTGCAGCAAGGCCTGTCCCAGGTTGATTTGGTGAGTCGCCACTGACACTGACTTTGATCATTCAGCTAAAGTGATTTTACCCAGAGTTCTCTGCTGTAAAACATTTCCCCTGCAACTAGCAAGCTTTTGTTGGGAGTATATTTTGAGACCACGTGACTCTCGTCCCTTCTAATTTTGTCACCCGTTCGTGATTCTTTCCTAACATCATGACCGCCGGGTGGATACTGGCTTTATCCCTCACCTGGGCTTCTAGGCTTACTAATTGCAATTCTATTGTGAGGGAAAGCTTTCATCTATTTACTTTTTTGGTTATTTGTATCAGAACAGAAATCATGGATTTGTACTTTTTTTGAGACCCAGTCTCACTATGTACCCTAGGCTGACGTGGAACTTGGTATGTCAACTAGACTGGCCTCCAACTCACAGAGACCTGCTTGCCTTGACCTCCAGAGTGCTGGGCTTAAAGGCATGTACCACCATCCCTGGCTAAAATCATGGATTTTCTTTTTGATTCTGTAATAACCTATTTCTAACATTATTTTATTTAAATTTCTTCATATTCAGGATAATGTCTTCAAGAGATTACTGTGTCTTTTGATATTTCCTCCATCACTTAAATTTTTGAGGCTATAATTTAATTACACCACTTCTCTCTGCCCTTTCCTCTTCCCAAGCCTGCCTCGTATACCCCTCCCTGCTCTCCTTCAAATTCATGGCCGCTTTTTTGTTTGTTTGTTTGTTTGTTTGTTTTTTGTTTTTTTGGAGACAAGGTTTCTCTGTGGAGCCCTGGCTGTCCTGGAACTCACTCTGTAGACCAGGCTGGCCTTGAACTCAGAAATCTGCCTGCCTCTGCCTCCCAAGTGCTGGGATTAAAGGTGTGCGCCACCACTGCCCGGCTCATGGCTGCTTTTTTTTTGCTAATTGTTATTGCACGCACATATGTATACACATAAATATTGCTAAGTATACGCTGTAGAGTTCACGTGTTACCTGTATGTGTGTTTTCAGGGCTGAGTCTCTGGCAGTGGAGAAGACCTCTTCTCCCTCTCTCGGCTTTCCTTGGTTGCCCACAGTTCTCTAGGTAGGGTTGAGGTCTCACGGGCTTTTCTCTGTCCAGTTTGACATGTTTGTTGGTGTCATGCTTGTTCAGTTCATGTGTAAGCAGCCCTGCTGGTGAGACTTCGTAGCTGCTGATATTAACTGCTCTTGGAGCTATGCTGTGCATTTTCAAGTGTTTCGCTGCTAGACCTGAGCCATGTTGACTTGCCGAGTCTCTCCTGCAGCATGATTGGCGCCTTGGGCGCATGAGTGGCTTGAACGTGTGTCCGTTAGTATGGGGCTGCAAAGCTCTTCATTTTGCTTCGTTGTGGTTTTCTGTAGTGGTCTCCAGCTATTGCAAGGAGAAGGGTTGAAGACCACACTTACTTGTGGGTGTAAGGACAAGTGTGTATACATTATTATTAGGGGTTATGCTGGTTTAGTACACTAGTGGTTGGAGAGTCTCCTTTCAGTAGCTATGACTTCACTTAGCACTGTTTCCAGGACTAGGCGTGCTTTCCCTATTCTTTTGTTTTGGCAACAAGAGAAGTTCCAGGTTCCCAGTATATTTTCTCTACCTACTGTTTGGTTTAGGCTACCCGCCACCCCTTCTCCAAAGGATGGAGGTGTATTTTTACATACCAAAGCAGACCTGGCCTCCAGGTTCTCCCAGAATCCCTCAGTTCCTACCTAGCATACCTTGTCCCCAGCCTTGAACTTTCCAGCCTAGAGGCTGAGCTGCCCTTCCCTTGGAGGCTCCTCCCAGACATTTTGCTCTCTCTCCCTCTCCCTCTCCCTCTCCCTCTCCCTCTCCCTCTCCCTCTCCCTCTCC
>JADRCD010234509.1:0-16653 GCA_019843815.1 Montemys delectorum
ATTAACATGACTGGACAACTCTTTATAATCGGCATCTAGGCAAATTCCAAATTTGTCATCTAGTCATCTGTTAAGTCCCGTTTATTTTTTTTTTTCATTTTTTCTCTAACAACATGATAGTCCATAAAAAGCCAATTCTTTTAAAATATTTTATTTATTTATTTATTTATTTAGAGAAAATGTCTTGTTGTATATCTATGACTAGTCTAAAACTCAAGGTAAGCAAGGCTATTCTTGAGCTTGGTCCAACCCTTTAATAACTTTCTGCTTATGTAAGACCCTGTCGAGCCTTAGCTTACCGGAGACCCCCTGAGTGAATCACATGGAGCCTGAGCAATGCAAAGAGCAAGAGGATTTTTATTCCAGTGCACTAAGGCCGTTCCAGACCCTAAGGAAAGGAGGTGACCCCGCACAGCTTGTTCAGTGAGCTTTTATACAATTTTCAGGGTAACAGTCATTAGACACAATGTGATTGGTAGAACAGTGTGACTTTTTAAACTGACTGGTCTTCAGAGAATGACGTGCCAAAGACTTCCCTTGTCTGAAGGTGGGCAAAGGTCCTCCCTGTGGAATGTGTCCCTACTGAGATGTCCCTGTTTATTCGGATCCTTTATTAAACATTTGTCCCTTTCTTGATCCTTTCAACACTGCTAGGGTACATGTATTGGCTTTGCAGCAGGTATCCCTTGGCCATTGACAGTTTCTATTCCCAGCATCCTAGCTGGCTGAGGGAAGAAAGCAGCTCCATTTCTCCCTATAAAAAGCTGGTTTACCATGGCGTGCAAATGTGCTACAACACAGATGTGGAGGTTGTGATGGTTTGTATACGCTTGGCCTAGGGAGTGGCACTATTAGGAGGTGTGGCCTTGTTGGAGTAGGCGTGTCATTGTGGGTCTGGGCTTTAAGACCCTCATCCTAGCTACCTGGATGTCAGTCTTCTGCTAGCAGCCTTTGGAACAAGAGGTGGAACTCTCAGCTCCTCCAGCCCCACATCTACCTGGATGCTTCTATGCTCCTGCCTGGATGATAATGGACTGAACCTCTGGCCTATAAGCCAGCCCCAAATAAATGTTGTCTTTATAAGAGTTGTCTCGGACATGGTGTCGGTTCACAGCAGTAAAAATCATAACTAAGACAGAGGTATACAAATGCTGTAGGCAAGTGTATGCACACAGCTATGTACACATGTACTGGCATACACTAAGAGAATTGTATGAGAAAAAAGAAAAATGTAACTCTACTTAGAAAATGATAATGTAACTCAGTGTTTCTTGACCATCTCAGCCACAGAACCAAAGAATAAAACTGGTGAGAATTTTGAGATCAACTACTCCTACTTCCCTGCCTAACCAGGTGTCTACATATAAGTCTGTAGAACTGTCGTAAAATGCTAATTTTATCATGCCATTGTCATGTTTAACATTGGTCCCTGGTTTCCTTCCATCATTAGGATAGTGTCTAAATTCTCTACCAGACTTGTAAGATCTGGGTCCATTCTCTCTCATCCATACATAGATGATACTTACAGAGACAGAGGATATGGACATAGATGTAGATGATATATATCATATATATATATATGTATATATATATGTATATATATATATACACACATACACACACATATATATGTATATATACACACATATACACACACATATATGTATATATACATATATACACATATATGTACACATATAGATACATGATATAGATACAGATATTACATTATTGAGCCATACCCACAGCCATATGAACATCTGGTGTATGCCCTCACTTCTAACCCTAACTATAATCCTAACCCTAATATAATCCCTTGCACTATTTTGTGTAGGGATTTCTGTTAGATTTTTAAAAATCTTTACATTTTACTTATTTGTGTGCATGTGTGTGTGTGTGTGTGTGTGTGTGTGTGTGTGTGTATGTGTGTATGTGTGTGTGTGTGTATTTGCTCGCATGCTCAAGCACATACATGTATGTGTGTGGATATAAGTGTGTAAGCACAAACTAGAGGTACCAAAAGCTTTGGTATGGAAGGATAGAAGAGTTGGGGGAAGGATTGAGGAACCAGGAGTGGGTAGAGACTGTGCAAGAAGGCCAACAAAGTCAACTAATCTGGACCCTTGGCAGTTTCCAGAGACTGAACCACCAACTAAAGAGTATACAAGGGCTGGGCCTAGGCCACTTCACATATGTAGCAGATGTGCAGGTTAGTCTTCATGTGGCTCCCCAACAACTGGAGTGGGGCTAACCTGACTCTGCTGCCTGCCTGTGTATCTTGTTCCCCTAACTGGGTTGCCTTGTTTGGCCTTAGTGGGAGAGGATGTTCCCAGTCCTGCAGTGACTTGAGGTGCCAGGGTGAGTCAGTACCCATGGGGACCTTGTTTTTCTTAAAGGTAAAGGAGAAGAGGAATGGGGGAAGAGGCCATGAGAGGAGAGGTCTCAGGAGAAATGGCGGGGGGGGGGGGGCTGTGATTGGGATGTAAAGTGAATAAATAAGTAAATTAATGGAGAAAAAAGATTTGAATAAAATTTATTCAGGGTGGGATGGGAGGAATATTGGCCCTTGGTGAGATATCTACTTTTTATCTAAAAAGAAAAAAAAAGGAAAAAACTTACAAGTAAGACCCAGGAAGAAAAATGGTAAGCCAGGTAGTTTAATGTAGTTCCCTTCAATGTTAAAAGGCTATGCCCTGAGTTTCTTATTACTGAAAATATTTAGAGGCAGACAGCTAAGGAACTGTTCGGAATGTAGTATTGATAAGAAAGAACATTACCTTTAATGTTTTTTATATAATTGTTTTCTCCTTGTTAGATTTACACTGGAGCTACATTGAGTTCAATAAGGAAATGTGTGAGGACAGGTTTTCAGCAGGTCCTTACGTAACTTGGGTTGTATAATTGCAAAAGCCCAAATTCCGAACTCAAGCAGGCTCAGCACGGTCTGGTTATATGACCCTGGACAAATCGATAAATTTCCTTATATCTCTACTTTGTGAACTCAAATAAATAAGAATGGTGACTGGCTTTGCTTCCAGTCTAGGGAAAGCACAGAAAAACAAAAGCTACACAAAATCAGACAATCTTAGAATAATCTAAGATATGAAGAATAAGACATTCTAGATCAAGCTAAATGAAAAAGATAATGAGAGCATGTAACAACTAAGGTTGGGACATTAGACACTCTCCCAGAACAACAGACTTTAATGAGTTAGGTCTCTGGTTTTGTTTTGGCTGGTGGTACTGTCTGTATGCTGAATTTTATGGTCTGAATGGTTCTTTTGTCATGGAGTCATTTGTGCAAAGACCTTGGGGCCTGCTAAGGTGGTGGGGGGCTGTTATATTCTTCCTTAGTCTTAATGAATAATTCAAACTGGAGACATCCTGCTCTACAGAGGTGGAAGTTGGTTAATTTTACTGAACTGATACACCATAGGCCGTATAGTTCAAGATGCAGAAACCTACTGTTGATCTAATCAAAATGAGAACTAAGGGTTCGATCAGCATTGATAGCAGAGTAGTTATCCAAAGGAACCAAGTGAACCGAGACAGGTATCAATTATCTGCTTTATGCATTTGTCTCTTTTTCTGTTTGATTTTTTTTTTCCAACCATGGCAAGATTTTTTTAAACGTCTGATCAATTACTATAGAAACAACAGGTTTCCCCCAAAGCTAGACATAATTTCCTTTATCCCATGAGATGTAAGTCTAAGCCTCTCCATTTTGTAGTATCGTTTCTGCAAGAGAATCTAACATCTATGTCCTAGTCAACTTTTCTACTTAGTTTGAAAAGAATCAGAAGAGGCATATTTTTTTTTTCAAACCCATAGGTACATATTTGGTGGGCACATGTCCACCAAGTAGTCTCAAGTGCTTGGTAGTATTGATGCTGTATAGATGAGTTAACCCACAAGGCAGGATAGCAGGCATCAGAATAAGGGGGAGTGCCTAGGTTAAAGGTTTTGGGTATTAGACAAGCTTTAGCCTCTTAGAAGTTCTCCAGTGTTAATTTGAGCTTCTCACAGTGAGTTTTGTCAGTAAGTGGGCTGACAGTCTGGATAGTTCTTATACCTATATAGTATAGGGGCCAAGTATCTAAGTACAACCAGCAAAAATTGGGGCTGAGTTTTGGCGGTGGAAGAGTAACTCTATCCTTAAGGTTCCTTACTGTGGCAGAGTCTGCTTCCCTAGAGTTTTGCTGTTTTCCAAAGGCCGGAATCTTTTAAAAGGAAAATTTCAGGAGACTTCACTTTTCCAAGCCCAATTTTTGCAATAAAAACTCTTCTGTTTCTGGCAACAAGGAGGCCCAGCTGTAGGGCAGGCATAGAACTGTAAACTCTTTATTCCTATTTCAGAAAGGAAATCCTGTATCTTCCCCTTTCTCCACACGACCAGATGTGTAAAGTAGGCATCAACAAGTAAAGGTCAAGTTGGAATATGGATCACTTGTCTGTAGTCAGACTAACTAATGACTTCCCTTTACCTGCCTTGCCACGCACACTTTGCATGAAGGCAGTTTATGAGGCAAAAGCTTCATGAAAGCCAGTCTCCTGCATGACTCCTTGGCATTCCCTAACTCAGAGGTAACCCAGATATGTCCTTGCGAACTCGTGTGCTAGGTGCCCACCAAGATATGATTTATTAATAGCTAGAAAAAAATTGAACATTGCTCTCTGACCTTTACCAGTGTTCCAACATCTTAGCCAAACCCTGGCCTGGAATTTTGTAAAGAATGTTACCCATCCAGACTAATTGCCTCTGGCATTGTGGGTAGGACATTGAAGCTTACAGAATGGGAGACTTATCCCAGGGCAAGGTCAAGTAGAATCCTCATTCTCAGTCAGGTACTGCAGCTGAACCACTCCTAGGAATTAGCAAGAAAGAGACAAGTCTCTACTAGCCCAGAAGATTAGCATAGTGGGCGTTTTACTAAGGATGGGCGGGACCTTGAGCCAAGTGTGTATGTGAGAGACAGTGTAGCAGTCAGCATTTGAGATGAGGTGAAAGATTCTAGATTCTAGATTCGAGCTTCGAGATTCAAGCTTCTACCCTCCTGGCTGGCGCACCTGCAGCCCCCACCCTCACCCCTACCCCCGGGACTCTGGCCAGGCCCATGCAGCCCGAGTGTGCTCGGAGCCCGGGGGTGCTGCACCAGTCTAGAGGAGATGGCTGCTGTTTTAGACCCAGTGTGTTTTAGATGGCCTCAGATGTACCAGATTTCTTTTTCTCTTTTGCAATGACTGTAAAAGCTTCATGCCATTTTTCAGAAATACATTCAGATACCACACTTCTTTATGTTGACTCTATTTATCAAGTGCTGAATCCCTTGCTCACCTGGCCAGAACTTTCATTACCCCGAGGAATAAGGGGTCCCCGCAGAAACCCAGTCCGTGGCACTGTCTTCCTCAGTTTCCAGTCCAGGCCTGATGTCTGTGGGGGTTGGACCATGACCTTGTATTTATACCCACAGTGCAAAATACAGGACTCAGGAGGAGGTAGAGGGGCAGGGAATGTAAGAGTTTGGGGCCCAAGGAAACCTTAATTTCAATGAGTCCATAGTTCAAAGACAACCTATTTTGTAATAGCATCTGTGGCTTCCACTTTCTTAACCTGGGTGTGGTAAATCCACAGTGTAATGCCAGCTACCTTTACTGCTGCAGGAGTAGAGAAAGTCATGTTACAAGGACCTTTCCAGGTTGGTTCCAGCACCCCTTTTTGCTTCTTGCTTGAACTAGACACCATCACCAGACTCAAATGAGGGGAAATTGGTAATAGACTCAGAGGTCAGCTAGGTCTCTTGGATAGTTCCATGAATAGCCTGTACGGACCTGTAGTGACTTTAGAAAGGAATGGTTAGAGAGTTCTGCCAACTGTTGGTCTCTGAGCCTGGGAAGCAGTGAGGGAGGTTTTCCAGAAATAATCTCATAGTGTGGGATATCCCTCTCTCCATGGGGTTAGTGGGCCAAAAGCAAACAAAGGAAGGAGGTCGCTCCATCCTTGCTAGACTCAAATGAGAGTTTTGTTAGTTTCTTTTAATGTCCTGTTTATTCTTTTATCTGGTCAAAACTCTTAGGTCTTTATGTACAATGAAGTTTTCAATCTATGTCTAAAGCCCTAGCTATTTATTGAAAGGTTTTTGCTATGAAAGCTGGGCATCAGGGACCCAGTTCCTGGAGGAGTTTTTAAGTTACTCTTTGAACAGTTTCAGTCCAGTTGGGGAATGCTTTTAACCAGCCAGAAAAGGTATCTACAAAAACTACCAAATATTTTTATCCCCCTCCAACTATCCATATCTTGTTTGAAGCCAGTTTTCCCAGAATGCTCCAGTAGTGTTGGTCTCTCATTTGAAGCACTTCATGGGTAAGAGCTTTCTCTTTTTGTTTTGGATTTACTTGAGCACAAACATGGCATCTGGCTGAGACATCCCATGCTAGTCATCCAGTCTAGGTCTGAGCACCTCAAAGTTTTGTGGGCCCCAGATGAGTAGGCTGGGGAAGGTGAGTTAGCAGAGTCCTACCAGTTGTTTCTTCTCTACCATGCAGTCTCAGGCAGCACTGGGTCATGATGATGTCATCAGACTCAATAGACCCCACCATTCCTAGGGTGGTTTGCTGGGCAGCCAGGCCAGCAGCCTGGCAGTGGAGGACAGTATTTTGTAGGGGATGAGAAGCCCTCTCTATATAGGTCATATTATGAACATGTCCAGTAGTAAAAGCAAAGATAGGTTGATTTACGTCTGTCAATAGGAGGCTGAAGAATGCCTTTTAGGTGTAAAACAATGAACCCTTGTTTCTCTGGAAGAATCAGACTCATGAGAATCAGAGGTCTCAGGTCTCTTCATAAGCAGGAGAGGCATATTCCAAGGTGACTGGCAGGACACCAGAATGCCTGTCTCTTCAAGCTGGGCAATATAGACTACAATTTCCCATTTTACTTCCACAGTTGTGATGCCTTTGGTCCAAATCAGCCAATGCACATCTGACATCTCAGGATGTGGAGGTCTCAGAAACTCAGGAGTCTCAGGCTGTAGAGCATATGATGGATATAAAAGACCTATGAGACTGTGAAATTGAAATTGGGGGGGGGAGCTAGATGATATAGTGTGAGTAGGGAGGGTTGGGGGAAGGGAAGGGAGGAAGTATTACAGTGAAGGCAAGGAACTTCCAAGCACATCAGCTAGATTAGCAGACTACGGGTCACATGATTTCTGAGAAGCCTGTTCTCTGATGGGGAAACAGAAGTTTAACAGGCTTTATCACAACGTGACCTTTGTCTCTATGAAGTTCAGTAGACCTGTGCCTTGTTTGGGTAGGGAGTGGCTCCACTCCTGCCATGTTCTCTGAGAGCGTTCTGTGGTATAGGCAGTGCTCTATGTCCCTCATCTGGCTTGGGAAACCTTACAGGGTCCGTATTGTTTACTTTGGATGGCTGTAGCTTACCTAGTTAGTTGAGCAATTATAGGAATTTGGGGTTGAGTCCGTTCTAGCATGTTGTTTTCTGTCCATATTTCTGGAATCTTTCTTGTCACTCTAAGAGATAATCAACTGTATCTTTTGATTGAAGGCAGAACTTTCAACTTGCATTCTTCTGACAGATAGTAAGACATCCAAACTTTCCTGGGTATTTTCATGTCTAAGTCTCGTCGTCAGGGAAAGTGATGATGGCTTTCAGTTTATGAAAATGGTCTTGGACCATTCAGTTCTTTGTTGTTAAACATCTTCAGAACTACTGCCAGCAACTGGGACTTACTTATACCTCTGAAGTTTTCTAACTTTTCTAACTTTTTCTAATATCTGGAGCCAACTTGTTGACAAAGGAAATCTTTTTAGCTGTTGTCTTTAGTTCATTAAAAAGGACCTAGTGAAAATTGTTTAAAGTGTTCTTGGTCAGTGTTGAACAGAAGAGAAAATATATTCTGCCCAAGCTATGTTGTTTGGAAGCAATTCTTGTGCCTGACCTAGGGGTGTTTTTTCTACTTTTGTCAAAGAATAGTAAGTTTTAAGGATCATTGGTTGAGAGGAAGGCATAAATTATGAAAGAGAAAGAAGTAGAACTTTGTCTTTTCCTTTTGGGGCTGCTTAGTGCAAGAGGAGATGCCTACCTGGAGGAATTATGTTTTTCTCACTGTGTGTGCATTCAACATAGATGGCAGGAGGCATTGGATGAGAGGCCATGCCCTTCCTTCCCTCCTCCACACAGGTACCAACCCTGAACACGAGCAGCAGCCAAGCAAAGAAACAAGCAATTGGTCTAGCTCTTGAGGCCACTCTTGCTCCCAGGAGAACTGGATTTAGCTCTCTAACAGGAGCATGCATAGGTCTTAAGATAGAGTGTTCTCAAATGAGAGAAAGCTACTCATAGAAAGACACAGACACACAGACACTGACACATACACACACATACACACACACACACACACACACACACACACACACACACACACACACTAAGGACAACCAGCTGGGGTTGGCACACATTCATACACTTGAACAGACAAAGACATGTCAAACTTCTTCTATGTGTTCAAATATAAGTTGCCTTAACCAGACTTACCACTGATGGTGACAGACTTTCTAATTTGTTTCCTTTTGGAGTAGAGTTGTCAAACCAATCTGAAGTCCTAAGCATTGACGGACCACAGGGGCCCCTGGGGAAGTGGAACATCTCCAGTTGTGCACTCTCTAGGAGTCCTCTGACTACCATACTCTTCCTCATCCCATGAAGCTCTGAGACCCCTGGTATCTCAAGATTTGGTCCCTGGGGATATTGCTGTGGCCTCAAGAAATGTGGTGTATTCAGAGAACATGGTCCAAACACAGGTTTAAGCCAATAGAAGGTCTTTATGAGCAGTATGATTACTACATTGGGTGTTTGGGATCCCAGTGTAGCCCTGAGCCTTTCTCAGGGTAAGCTCTTAAGTTCAAAATCCACATTCTGGGTTGAGATATTTCAGTTAACAAGAATAGTTAGCCGGATGTGGAACTACAGAAACTAAAGAGCAAGGTTAGTATATCAGAGACATTCCCAGAGCTGTGGGCTTTCATGGACTAGGTCTTTGTTTTCATTTTGGCAGGTGGTACTACCAGCATGCTGAGTTTTATGGCCTGAATAATAATTCCACCATGGAATCAGTAGTACTAAGGTCTCCAGGACTACTAAGGTCTGGGGTACTGATTCCGAAAGCACAGATTTGTTCTGAATCTCTGTTATCCTGGTAGTAGTTGACAGTGCTATATACATGGAGAAAGTGTGCAGTAGGTTTTCCCCTTCATGCATTTGAACCATGTTAAATCTTGTAAGAAGCAGGCACAGAGTATGGCTAGTAATGTGGGTATCCCTAAAGTCATTCCAGGAAATGAGCTTAGGCTTCCTGGCTCCAGAATCCAAACGTTTATTCACTTTACTGCTCATGAAGAAGACGTCATAGGTGAATAATGTTTGCCTGCCGTGCAGTGTTAGCTGAGGACCAAACCTAGCTCACAGGACAGGGCATTCTGGGACTGGGAAGGCCTTTCAGCTCTTAGCAAGGAGACTGGGCATCTGCATCATCACATCTCAGGCTGAAAACTCCGTGAATGTCTGATGGGCTGGATTGGAGGCAAGCTCCTAGAGAAGGAAGCGTCTGGGTTTGGGGTAGGAACAGAGTAGTGAGCACACAGCCTAGGTGTGGGTGCAGAGTAATGAGTGCATCAAGTCCATCATCAGAAGTCTTTGGACCAGACCTCGAACAGGCAGGAGGATGCACATTAGGGTGGGGAGGATCGTGATGTTGGCAATGGTACATTGTGATCTGCCATCTTGTCAGACTCTAAGTGCCTTTTTCATATTAACTCAAACAGCCCTTGTATGGAGTCTTAGATGAGGCTGCTTCTATTTACCTTTTTGACATTAACAGAGTGAACCACCCTGAGATTTAACAAGCAGAGCTGGATCATTTGCTAATTAAGCAGCGAAATGGGAATTTTAAAAAGCCTCGAATCTTTTTCTTTTTAGTTTTGTATCTAATTAAAATTACTCTGTGTATGTATGTAAAGGCCAGAGAACAACCTGTGTGTCATCCTTTATTGTTTTTGTTGAAAAAGTTTCTCTCTGGGATCTGTTTGCACTTCTGCCCCAGATTAGGTTAGTCTGGATGAGTCACAGCGATCTGCCTGTATAGTCCCTCTCCTTAATATTAGGATAACAAGCATGAGTCACTGTATCTGACTTTAAAATTCACATTGTGTCTTGTTTTCATGTCTGTTCATGCCTTACATGTGGACCTGGTACCCATGCTGGAGTTACAGATGGTTGTGAGCCACTGTGTGGGTGCTAGGAATCAAACGTCTACAGGAGCAGCTGGTGCTCTAAAAAGCTGCGCCTTCCCTCCAGCCTCTATATCTGGCCTGTTAGTGTGGGTTCCTGGAATCAAACTCAGGTGTTTGTGCTTGCAGAGCCAAGCCATTTACAAACTGAATTATCTCCCAGCCCCACAACACTTGCTCTTTTGCGGTATATTTTTGTGAATTTTGAGAAATAAGACATAGCAATCAAGATACAAGACAATGTAGATTCGTCTCTGAACATTCCCCCATTTCTAATCAGCTCCCTGCCTTGGCTTCCAGGTGCAGCAAACACTGATCCATTTTTGTTCTATAATTTTCCTTTTCTCAGAATGTCACATAATGGCATGATACTGTATGCAGACTTCTGGCTTCGGTTCCTCTAACTTACCCTGCATTGTACAGTTGAGATCCATGTGCAATATAAAGCTCAAGGCTATCAGTGAGGTACTAGAATTAGCACTAGGATCTCTGGTTCCACTGCCACTTCCTGACCACTTGGATTTACAAACCGTTTTGAAAAAACTAAGTATAGCCAGGTAATGTCTGATATAATACATCTTCTGAGGAAATACAGCTCTCATTTCGTTCAAGCACTTCTATTAGCAACTCTGTTAGAAAGGCTGGTGTGGTTTGAAAGAAAATGGTCCTCATAGGCCCATAGGGGAGTGGCACTATTAGGTGATGTGGCTTTTCTGAAGGAAGTGTATCTCTGGGTATAGGCTTTGAGGTCTCAGATGTTCAAATCAGGCCCAGTGTGGCATTGCTTCTTTCTGCTGCCTGTGGATTCAAATGAAGAACTCTCAGATACCTCTCCAGGGCTGTGTCTGCCTGCATGTCACCATGCTTCCTGCCATGATTATAATGGACTAAACCTCTGAACTGTAAGCCAGATCCAATTAAATGTGTCCCTTTATAAGAGTTGCCATGGTCATGGTCTCTCTTCAGAGCAACAAAACCCTAATTAAGACAGCTGGGAGTTATTAATTTTTGACAAAAATTTACAGTCAGAAAAACCGTACTATAGACTTTGACTAAATTCATCAATCAGAGTGGTGTTTCATTAGGACACTTTGAACAGGGGATTCATTACTGCCTGTGTATAGATGGTTACTGTGAATTTTCTCAAGGAGTTGAGAAAGAAGATAATTTGGATTTATGGTATGTCTCTTGGCATGTGGTCTGTCTCCTGCTAATAAAAAAAAAGGGGAGGGGTAATTTCCTTGCCAGAAAACTAGGCAGGCTACTCACGGACCTTCACTTCTCTCTCTGTTCCTGAGACCCAATTTCCTATCTTCATTCCTATCACTGCAACAAAACGCCAGCCACCCTCACTTCTCCCCATATCTCTTGTGGGTCCCACAGTCCGTCCATTCACTCCTAGTCTCCCTCCCCTCACTCATTACAATATCCCAGCCCCCAACACCAACAGACACGCCCTGCAGCTCTTGCCAGGGCACCAAGAGGCTGAAGGAAGATCCACACCTCTCCCCCTGCTCCAGAGAGGTCCAGTTCTGGCTCCAGTCTCATCCTTCTCCTGCATGAGAAGGATAGCTGGAAATCCACTGTCAGCCTGATCATCTCCCATTCCTCTCTGATCCCAGAAGGAAGACTTCTCCTCCACAGAGACGGAAGCAGCAAGCACAGGGCCTACACAGGTCTGCACCAGGTTCTCTCTGTGTACATACTATAGCTATAAGCTTATCATTCTTATGGGACTGTCTGTGACAATGAGTGGGTCTCTGGCCTCTGGGCCTATTCTTGGGACTCCTTTTCTCCTATTGGGTTGCTGCATCCAACTTCAATGTGACAGGCAATGGGTCAAAAGGTAGTTTCTTAGTGCTGTTATGTCAGTCAGGGGAAAAACGGATGGCAGTCCATTGTTTATTCTATCAGTCCATTGTTTATTCTATCTTGATGTTCGTCTGAGAGCCAATGCTGTCTTATGCCTAGGACTCATAAAAAACCCAATCAAAACTAATCAAATCCTGGTAGTACAGTGTGGGAGCAGGATGAGAGACAGAGACCTGTGGACTGCCATCCCACCCACAGAACTTCATTCCAGTGCACTGCACAAGCAGGCCATAGACACCTGTTTATTGCCATTGAGAGCCATGTCTGAGTCCATGGCTATGCAGAAGCACTGGCTGGTGTCAATGTCTGTGACTCACATTACCACTAGAGAAGCATGGCCATGTCCCTGGTCAGGGTAGCCCCTGGGCACCATGCGGATGTCCAGAGGCTATGCATAACTGGCTCTGGCTCTGACTAGATATAGAACTCAGGAGAGCTGGCCCCATCTCTCACCAGAGGCAGCATTTGGGAGAGTGGGCCCTGTACCTTCTCCAGGGAACACAATGGAGCTAGCCATGTTGGGTGGGTGGGGGGGTGAGGGTGGGGAGCAGTGGTGGTGGCAGCAAGTGGGGAGCTGCATGACCGAGTCAGTCTTGAGGGTATAAATGTGGGGGAGCCGACTTTGTCACTCATCCGCTGTAGGGTGGGACAAGCACAGGAGTGATGCCCTCCCTCCAGCCCCTTGTACCTCTGACAGTCAGGAAAGGTCATGAGCTCAGGAGAACTATCCTTGCCCCTCAACAGATGCAACACTCACAAGAAATTGGGCCCTGCACTTTACCGGGGACAGTACAGTAGATCTGACCCTAGTGGAGGGGTGGCAGGTGAGCCAGCCCTAAGGGTGAGAGTGCAGGAGAGATGGCCCTCTCCCCTCTGCTGAGGTGGCCTGGGTAAGGGGAGGTGCCCTCTGTTGCCTCACCCCTCACCACCTGAGGCAGTTGAGAGCGCTGACCCTGGAGTCATGAGAGCAGGATTTCCATGACACAGGGCAATAACAGGATAACCAGGAGGACTCGCAATGAGTATCCAATTTTGATGGTGTCACAGAAGCCAGAGACCTTGAAGCAGAGCAATGACTCATTGCAATAAACGTTTGCAAGTGAGGATGTGTTGTCACGGGGATACCCTGTAGTCCACACTGCGACGTGCTACAGATTTCACAATGAGGTGTCTTCTGTGCTTTGTTGTTGTTTGTGTTTGTGTGTGTTTTCTTTTAGTGGGGAGGCTACAAGGGTGAAGGGAGGATACGAGGGGACAAGAGGTAAGCAGGGCTGAGGTACGTGATGGAAAACTCACAAAGAATCCATGAAAAGTTAAAAAAAAAATAAAAAAAAAAAACTATTGTTTTCTAATGAGAGACAGAACGGGAATAGATTGCAGGGGAGACAAAGTGGGACAGGTGCTGGGGGTGGGGGGGTAGAGAAAGAGAGGAAACTCCAGTATAATAATCAAGATACATTGTATGAGAAGAGAATCTGTTTTAAATAAAAGAAAAAAGCAGGAGAGGAAGTAGAGTTTCATAAGTAATGCTAGCACCACATTTTGGATGCACAAAACTCCCCCTAATCTCAATTCCCCTCCCCTCCCCTGTCCTTCCCTTCCCTCCCCTCCTCTCCTCTCCTTTCTCCCCTAACCATCCTCTCCTGTCCCTTCTTCTCCTCTCCTCTCCTCTCCTCTCCTCTCCTCTCCTCTCCTCTCCTCTCCTCTCCTCTCCTCTCCTCTCCACTTCTTGTTCTCAATCTCTGTCTCTGGCTCACTCTCTATCTATCTATCTATCTATCTATCTATCTATCTATCTATCTATCTATCTATCTATCTATCTAATGTGTGTGTGTGTGTGTATACAGGGCAGAGGTTAACCTCACTGCCCATCAGGAGTTTTCCACTTTGATTTTTGAGACAGGGTCTCTCCCTGGCCCGGAACTTGCCATGTTGTTAAGTGTGTGTGACCAATTAGCACCAGTTAAAACTGGGTGACCAATAAGCACCAAGCATCTTCCTGTCTCCTCCTTCCCAGTGGAGGAATTCCAAATATTGCCACCACGTCAGAATTGTTGTGGGGTTCTGGGGAGTGCACTATGGTCCTTGTGCTTTGTGGAAAGAAATTTACTGACTGAACTACCTCCTCAGTTCTTCTAATTTGGGTCCTTTTTCTTTTAAGATTCATTTTAATTTTAATTGTCAGCACTCATGGACATGGTTATAGGTATATTTCGAGGTTAGATAAGGGCATCCCGCTTCCCTGGAACACGTGCTACAGGTAGCTGTATGCCCCCAGAACAGGTGCTGAGACCTGAGCTTGGCTTTCTTTTACTGCTGTAATAAGACATGATGACCAAGGCAGTTTTTAGAAGAAAGCGTTTAACCTGAGGCTGATAGTTTCTGAGGGTGAGTTCATTACCATTATGGGGTGGAACACTATAGTAGGTCAGCAGGCAAAGTACTGAAGCAGCAGCCAAGAGCGTGGTCCGCAAGCACAAGGCTAATTGGGTATTCTGTAGCATTTTGAAATACCAAAGCCCACTCCAGTGACATAATATCTTCCAATAGGGCCAGACCTTCTAATCCTTCCCAAGTAGTTCCGCCAGCAGTGGACAAAGTATTCAAATACTCTGAGCCCATGGGGACTGTTCTCATTCAAACCACCATGCTGATGTTAGATGCAATAGGATAGGCTATCTCAGGGGTCTGCCATCACCACTTCCCTCCCATGGTAAGCCCTAATTGACTCCTCCTCCTGCGGGTCACTTCTTGTCAAGTATTTGGTCACAGAGACAAGAGAAGAAGCAAACAACCCACTATAGTCTGCAGTCAGAAAGGGGATTGCCTGAGGGAGAACACAAGTGCTACAAGTCTGGGCAGAGGCAATGCTGAGGTCAACAGTGAAGTTGGGAGAGGGAGGTGGCTAAGTGGAGATAGGATGATATTATTGGGCTGGAAGAGTTTGGAAAGTCTCTTTCTATGACTTTATCATCAACTTTTGCCTTTCCCTCCCTGTGTATCAGCTCCTAGCAGTATTTTTCCTGTGTGGTATACTTTTAAATATGTTCTCTGATCTCAAGAAGCTGTTAGGGGAGCTGTGCTCTCTGTATTTCAGGGTGCTCACTCATGCCTTCGGTCCTTGGTTAATATAAGGGATTGATATCTTGCCTATGACTTGATGTCTTTGTGAGGTACCTTGGAAACACTGCAGGAATGACTAAGGAAGGTGACATACAAGCTACTGTTGGTTCTGAGAGAAACGCTCAGGTCAGGAATACTGAGGAAGTAATGAGATTTGAGAGGAAGCTTGATACTGGGATAGGAAAAGATGGGGGACCCGGAGCCTAGTACAGTGTATAGACTTAGTGTATAGTTTCTAGAGTGTGATGGTCAGGCCTTCGCTACCTGCTTCGCTGCTTTCCCCCAAAGCCTCTCTGCAGTGACACATGCAGCCCTGATTCCTCTATGGGCCACTGAACAGAAGAATTCAGGCATGGGTAATGATAATCTATTGTCCAGTGAGACATGGGGCTATATCTAATCATCTTCCTTCCAGGGAGGCTCCGACAGAGGAAATAACTCCAAATAAGTTTGCTTCTGCAAGATTTATTGTTGACTCTTTGAAACACAGTAATAATTATGGAGTGGAAATTCCTGCCTGGCCAATTTCATGTCAGTTCTGTGACACTAAAGAACATTTGCTACAATATAGTGATAAGGACAGATTCAGACCAAGTTCTTCTAAATTTTATAGTACTCTGTACTACACTTTTTTTTTTTTTCATTAAAAAATGAAGTCATGTTGATAACTGAATCCAGGGTGAGTGCTAGGCCAGTGCTTGGTCATAACTTAGCTTTTCCTCTTCTTTTTTTAAATCAGGGTGGAACTGAAACATACCCTTCCAATCCCATATAAGATTTTTACAGTGACCTTCATAGAAATAAAATATGCATGCCATGAAATTGTCAGTTGAGAAATAATATAAGGCATAAACTACTGGTCCAAGTCAGATTGCACTAAAAATGAAAAATTGGTCTTATTTTTAAATGTTCTATTTAAGATATTTAAATATGCTCTTTTTGGATATTTTGATCATAAAGTAAAGCTTTTACCTTTTGATAGCAAAATTGCACAGACTAATTATTTTCTTTTTCTTTATGGTTATGTAGAGAAATGTCTTTACATTAAAACTTTAATTAATCGTTAAAACTTGAGATCATTAAAAACTTTAAATATTAACTTGGGGGTGGGTGGGAAAATAGCTTGATTGCATGTGTGTGTCTTTCATTAGTGAATCCAGAGCTCTGGGGCAGGTGCAGAGCTCCACGCGCACTGCACCTGCTAGGAGTACAGAGTGGACCTTTAAAGATTTTCTGCTACAATCTACCTCCACAGACACAAAAACTTTCATTGGCCTGGAGTCCACCAGTTTTCTTTTTTCTTTCTTTTCTTTCTTTCTTTCTTTCTTTCTTTCTTTCTTTCTTTCTTTCTTT
>JADRCD010234509.1:26569-39819 GCA_019843815.1 Montemys delectorum
CTCTCTCTCTCTCTCTCTCTCTCTCTCTCTCTCTCTCTCTCTCTCTCAATCAAAGATTAAAAAGAAACTGAAAGCACAGTGTGGATTTCGACGCGTCCTTCCACCCAGGCATGTTGAGCCTGTAGTTCTGGGCACAGAGGACGGAATCAGTCAGGGCATTTCCCTGGGGCATGAAAGGTCTTTGGCCAAACAACCTTCCACTGCTTCCTCCCTTCATCTCCACTGTTCCTTGTCAGGATCTGAAAGTCAGGCCGGGAGCTCATGTTCCAGGGCTGCTTTCTACACCCAAATACTCCCTAAAAACCAAGAGCCCTTGCACCCTCAGCCTTGTCAGACCTTTGGACAATTGATAGTTAGTACCTAACCCATTGGACCCGAAACTCAGATGATGCTTTTATCAGACAAAGAGGCAAGGTTCTCAAAAAAACAAAACCAAAACCAAACTGCACCAAGCATCAGTCTTCCTTGCACCTCTTAGTCCCCTTTCCTTAAGAATGAGGCTGCCACTGCCCCACTGTGCTGGAAGCTCAGAGTGTTCCATCAGAATCCCTGCACAGCTGCCCCCAGCTGCCTTGGCAACGAATAAGAGAGAGGTTCTCAGAACGGTCCACAGCCAAGAAGGGCTCTCTGGGAGACGCTCCTCTGACAGAACCAGGCTGTTAAGACAGAGTCTATTTTCTTCATGCTTAAAATACATCGCTGTGTGTGTGAGCTGCCTCGGGGGTTGGGTGACAAGGACTCCTATTTTTGTCACATTGCCCTGGTTTCACTGCTCTCCCACCACCCAGTGTCCTGAGAAGTCCTTCTGAGTGACAAAATGTTCCCTTTAATAAATCAAACCATCCATGCGGGGATCACAGCACTTGGAATAAGACCCTGTGGAATGTGGGAAAACCAAGCTGCTGTGGCTGGCACTGCAGCGGCTCCTGAGCTGGAATCTCCAGCACACATGCTTTGACTTAATTGGCCTAATGAGTCTGGGCTGGATGTGACCACATGATCAATCAGGTTCTAGTTATGAGATGTTGAAAAATGGGATTACAGCAGAGAAAAGGCTTTTGGCAAATTGACTACAGCCAGGAAGTTGAGAAGGCTTGATTTAAGAATCGAGTAGTTTTTCCTTTATTTTTGTCCCATCACTTGCAGGCTGATAAATCACAACAAAACTGAGATGGGTGCCTTACTTGTATGTATTATTCATTTTGCAAGTTCCTGCTCTGTTTTGATCTAAAAATGCCTTTGTTTTTCAAACACAATAGGTTTTGCCTTGTGTGACACTAAAAACAAAACAAAACAAAACAAACAACAACAAAACCAATCTTACTCCCCCCTCCAAGAAAAACAATGAATGTTTACTATCTAGAATAACGAAATGTACTTGTTAGAATCTTCTTGTTCTCCTAATGGACTGAGGAAGGGTGATAAGTGTATTTCATATAGACATGTACAGGTATGAAATTGTGAGTCTGAACGCTTGCCTGTTTAGTGACTTATCAACCCCAGCCATTTTCATCACTGTTTATATAGTGAGGTCCCTGATGGGCTAGCAAGATTCCGGCATGTGGGTCCCCTCCCCCATGTTTTTCTGTGGCTGCTCAAGGGAGGAAGGCCTTGAGTCATTTCAGGACAGCAACAGAGACTCCTTGGGCAGACATTGCTCCATTCTGGGAAATTAAGGGAACTTGGCAAGTGTGGCTGGTTTTCTGCTTGACTCGCTAGGCCTGAGGTCAATACAGGTACCGCTGGCATATGGCATTCTGCTAGTCATCTATAAAAATCTCTAAAGAGATTTTTTTTTTTTTTAAACTGGTTATTTAATTGTTCTTTGGTCAAACTTGTAAGGTTGATACAAATTTACTCCTCAACTTTGGGAACTGGTTAGCTTCTTACTGTTTAAATACATAAAGTCTGTTCCTTCTTTCCTTTGTAAGGTGGGTAAGAGGTGTATTTTATTTTACATCTTGCCCTGGAGCTTCCTTTTAACACTAGTGGGAATAAAGAATCTTACATTTCTAGAATATTCTGAGCAAAGACGCTCTACTGCTGGGAGGACATTTTCATATGCCACACTACATGTGTGTGTACATCTTGGCCCAGGGACGTTCTTAATCACTCTGCTGTCAAGGAGCATATGGTTTAGATCTAGGCTCCACCCCCTCATTAGCAGGTTTTCATGAATGAGATGGTAACCTAAGACCACTGCATAAGTCATGATGTAATGTGTCTGGCAGAATTGAAGATGTCCTAAATAGATAACTATGCCTCTCTATGATTATCAGACTACTGGAACAGGAACCCTAAGAAATGGGGATTTCCCTACAGTAGGAGAGCAAACCATGCCAGCCAGATGGGGAACTTAGCAACGAGGCTGAGAGCACGTCTTGACAGGACCCAGGACAGCCTATCCATAGCCGTTTGTTTAATGTTAATCTCATTTCCGGGGGATGAGGGCATTGTCGCATTGTCACTGGATCTCTTTGTCTTTCTCTCGCAGGTGGCCAGGTTGAATATACCTCCCTCTTTGTTTTGTTACTATTAATGTTACTGTTACTAATTTTGGGCTCTTTTAACTGGTTATTGAAGATGGACAGTTGAGCTAGATTTGTTGGAGTATAGACGGTGATCTTAAAGTCCAGTAATGATGACTTCTGAGAAACTTCAAGTTGTTTTTTTTTTTTTTTTTTTTATGCAAACTGTCCATCTTCTTTAGAGTAAGTCAAACCCTAGACATCCGATCCCCGATCCCCAGATCCTTGCTTTTCCTCGGGCACACAGCTGGGGAAGGCGTCTCCCACTCTTCCTCCGTAAGCTCCGAACATGCTACATTCACGTCTGTGTTTCCTATTAGATCCTGTTATGATTGCCATCACTTTTAGTTTTCAAACTTTTACATTCGTGTGTGTGTGTGTGTGTGTGTGTGTGTGTGTGTGTGTGTACATACCATGATGCACGTGTAAGGTCAGAGAACACCGTACGGAACTTGGTTCTCTTCTTTTACCATGTGAATGCGTGGAATTGAACTTGAGTCATCCGGTTTGGCTTTAAGGACTCTTAGTCACTGAGCCATCTCAGTTGCTTTTACTTTTTCTTCTTAGTCTCCTCTTCTTCTCTGCTCTCTTTAGTTTCTCTTCAACTATTGAGTAAGTTATGAGACTTCTATTTTTAATGTTTTCAAGATAGCATGTTGTCATCCAGGTTGGCCTCAAGTTTTCGGCTTAACTAACGGTGGCTTTGAATGTCTGTACCTCCCAAATGCTGGAATCACATGGGCACTACCATGTTCAAGCTTCTGAACTTGTTAAATATGTTTAGGGTCATACAAGCTGGAATAAACTTTGACATCCATAATTGTGGTCTTCCTCTTTTTCTTCTTCCTCTTTTCCTTCTCTCTCTCTCTTCCTCTCTCCCTCTCTCTCCTATTTATTGCTACTTAAAAAAAAATATCTTCCTTTTCTTTCTAAAAGCACTGAGCAGTTTTCCCCCTGTCTTCTTATTTTTGCACAGGTTCAAAGCTCTTCTGAAGGGTAGCTGTACTCTATATTAAATACTCAAAGCTGGGAGAATTGGTTGTGGCTGACTGTTACAGAGGAGCAGTCTATCTTGGCGGGGAAGGCATGGCTGGGGAAGGTCAGCAAGCAGCAGGAGGGAGTTTGATGCCCCTGCCCATCTGGCTTACTCCTTTTAGTCTTTTTATTCATTCCACAATTCAACTCCTTGTGATGACATCACCAACATTCATCCTGAGACCCCCTCTTCAGTTAATTATCTCTAGGAACACCCTTACAGGTGTACTCCCAAGACTGCCACTCAGGTGACTCTAGGTCCATTCGAGGTGAAAAGAAAGACTAACTCTCAGTAGGCTTTGTGGTTCGTATGGAATGTAAGTAGCTCAATTGGCTCACTTCTAGAAAGCCTTATTTCACCTTAGGGCTGGCCAAAGTAAATGGTCTATTCTGTATTCCCAGCATACTTTCAGCATATATTTAAAAGACAAGTGTTGTAGCACCCCAACATCTCACGGCACAAGAGGTCAAAGGCAAGGAAGTATTAGAACAAAGTTCTTTTCAGTGGTGAAAATGTCAGCATATTAAGAAATGGTAGGCATGTGGTCTATATGCGGGTGTCTCTCATCTAGCCTTATCATGTCATGTCTTTTTATTTATGCACTTATTTATTAATTTGGATTTCCTTTTGAACAATCACAATGCATGACATTATTTAGACACCCAGAACAACATAGAGATAGCTCCGATAGGACTGTTTCCACCTAACTTCTGTTTCAGCAGACTGCCTTTCTTGGGACTCAGATGATACAAGGAGAGATTCTCAGGCAAGCCTCCCTCTTGGGAGGTTCTCTTGCACTAAGAAGTCCGCCTTGGGAACAGGACCCAACTTTAAGAAAAGTAGGTATCATCCATGCTTATCCATAGTTACACCTTAGCCTGTGTGGCCAAAAGTGAGTCCAACCTATCTGTGCAGCCCATATAGAGCATCTCCCGTGTACAGGCAAACTTGCTAGCATCCCTGAGTCAGGAAGATGGTGTGCTTTTAGGCTTTCTCTCCATGCTTCCACAGTGCCTGGGGCTCCAAGGGTGATGGGATCTACAGAAAACGTAGTGCTTATTCCTGACCCACCTGTTTCTACTCCACCCTCACTGTGCTTCTAAGTGGTTCTCAAGGCAAAATACCCCTCTGCATTATCGCAATGATTTTATCCGATGTAGAGTTCATGTTGTCTGTACTCTGGGTCCTAAAGCTAGCAAAGTGCCTTGTGCCTTCCTTTGTGGAATATATTAATAAATACAGAGGTATATGGGGGGTGCAGAATGATGCTGAAATGAATCCCCTTCATTTTTTAACTCTGTCCTTCTGTTCTCAGCCATAAATAACATTGGACCTTGGAAGATGCACTGATATAGCAAAGATGGATGAGTAACAAGGGAACTACTCCCTCTAACTCAGCTTCTGTATTATGTTCTGTGTATCACGAAGCAGTGAGCTAAGTACTGCTTGGTGCTCTTCAGTCGTGTCTGACAAGGTGAGATATGAACAAGGATCTGGGAAGATCATTCTTGGTAAAATGCTTGCCTAACAAGTGTGAGGGCCTAGTTTTATCCCTAGAAACCACATTTTAAAAAGCAGATATGGTAGCTCAACTTTGTAATTTGGTTGCTGGGAAGCAAGAGACAGATTGCTGGGGCTTGCTGGACAACCTCCAGGTTCAGTGAAAGATCCTAGCTCAAAAGTGGGGTAGATGACCCCTCAAGAATGATACCTGAGGTTGATCTGTATGTTCCACATGCATGTATACACACGTGAATAAACAACTGTGCATACAAGAATATACTTATATAAGCATAGCCAGAAAGTTGTGTATAAAAATATAATATAGGAATAGAAATTGTTTCAAGGTCCCAAAAAGGGACGTGTGATTAATTATACACACACATATACTTTGAGAATTAAAATAGTTTTAAAAATTATTATTATATTATTGTTGTATGAGTACATGGTGCATGTATGTGAGATGGGGTGAGGAAACTGTTCATGTGACAGAATGCATGCGAAGGCCAGAGGAAAACTTGGTAGAGCTGATCACTCTTTTTCTCATTTCATGGCTTCTAGGGATTGAACTCATGACTCCCCGGTTGTACCCTTTTCTACTGAGTCTTTGCGCTGGCCTGTTTTTGAGCGAACATTAATTTACTTATGGGAATAGGCATACATGAAGTTCAAGGATATGCGGTGTTTGGCAGAGGCATGTGTGTTCTAGGCTTGAGTATCCCCAAACCGTCAGCTGGAAGACAATGCAGGGGACCAGGGGAGAGATGGCAAGCCAGGGCTCTTCCTGTTACCCATCTTCGAGGCCTCACTCTTTCATGCCTGGCTGACTCATTAAGTGAAGAGCACAGAGAGAATAAAAGCTTGTGCCTGAGCTTTCTCATGTCTTTCTTTCTCTATCTTGATCATAACCTTAAAAGAATTTACTTCATCTCATCATTTAGAAATTTGTACTTTGTGTTGTTTCTTTGTATATTTTCATTTTGATTCCAGCTGGTTAATTCTGACCTCTCCTCTGCGTTATGTCCATCAGTTTCAAGCTTGCATAGATGATACGCTTTCTCTGGTTTATACAACTGCCTCTTATTTTTTTTTTATTTATTGTGTGTGCATGGTGTATGCATATTTGTGTGTCTGTGTCTGTGTCTGTGTGTGTATGCATAGCAGAAGATAAGTATTGGAAATCAATTCTCTGCTTACACATGTGGACTTCAGGGTACAAACTCAGGCCATTAGGCTAGTCATCTTGCCCATCCCAAATTTTCACACATATCATATATCAGTTCATTGCTTACAGTTTCTTGATTTATAATTGTTCCTGGTTCTAATTACACCAGATCAGAGAAATATGGCTACAATACATTTCATTAAGCTATAAACATGACAAGGGTCATTCTCTGTGAGAACACCGGGGTCAGATGCAGTGGGAGAATCATATGTGTCTTAGAGACAGATAAAAGATATTTTGAAATCTGTCCCTCTTTTCCAAAGTGATCATTGCCATAACTAGGAAAGGGTGAGTGCCTTCCACTGCAGTTTAATTTGGTCAAAACATGGCAGGTGAATTCTCAGGAAAGCAGGCTATCGACTGTTCTCTAGAGTCACGATGACCACAAAGAAGCTGCTCATTTGTCCCTGCAGGTCATTTGGAGGAGAGAGGATGGGCTGAAACCCAACTTCATGAAAAGACAGGATTCTGTATACTTCTACTGTGATCTTGTACATCACCTTCTGCTTATTTTTTCCAGGGTCAATGTTCAAAGTGACATTTGGGAGACGGGCCTGACTTCTTCCTCGCTCTCAACAAATGTGGAATCTTTTGCTCACAGGCCCGTAGCAAATTCTGGCATGGCTTTCAGCAAATGCGGGCCAAATTTCAGTCTCATTATAAAATATAAAGTCAGAGTTGGCTTTCGGTTCTGCACTCACATTTCACACAAAACTAATTTGCAGTGCCTCCAGATGGGTTCAGAGTCGATGGCACGCTGCCTGCTACTCTAAAATTCATGAGGCGGAGAGCACAGGGATGGGAGAGGAAATAGAGTTTGTACCCTGTGTGGGAAAATGTGGAGGTTTTAGGATCTAGGGAAAGAAGGAGTCAGATTTTTAAAAATGACACCAGAAACAGCTTCAGTATGACTAAGGCAAAATGGCTGAGACCCAGCATCTTGTTCAGCGGTGAGCATGACGTATGTTCTGTTGTTCAGTTGTGCCCACGATGTAAGAGGTAGAAATTATTTTATTCTTTTTAATTAGGATAATTATTTGTAAACCCCTGGGCTCTGGAAATCACATCTTCGTTATAAATCAGGTGTGCATGTGTGTGAGTTCATTAACCAAACGATACTTTGTTGGCAAAGACTCAAAATTACCTTCCAGGGCCTGGGGAAATGGCTCAACTGGTAGAGTGCTTATACTATAAGCAGAAAACCAGACCAAACCAAACTAAAAAAACAAACAAAAACAACAACAACAAAACATCAGACTCTGAGTTTGATATCCAGAACCTACAGAAAAAAATTTTGCTGGGCATTATGGCACTGAACTGGAGCCCCAGTGCTCACGATATAAAATGCATGCAGAGGCAGAGACAAGTGAGTTCCCCAGCTGGCCTAGCTGCCTTCTGGGAGAGACTCTGTCAAAGGAAACAGCAGTGGTACTCGACGAATAATACCCTATGCTATCCTCTGGCCTCCACATGCAAGTGAGCACATCTGAGCACCCACACCCACAGACATACAAATACACACAAACCACCCTCCCATTAGAGAGATCCAACTTTATTACGTCTCCAGTTCAGGAAGGGGAATTTGGCAGACAGTGTGCATGCTGGTTTCATGACACGAATCTTCTAGGGACAAGGGAGGAATGTCACCAAACCCAACTTCATTCATAATGCCGAATCATTGGATTCTCCTGGCTCTGTCTGACAGGAGAAAGGGCCATCTTCCATTGTATATTAGTGGGGATTAAGATCTTCTACAACAAATAAATGACTCCAGAAAGTGGGAGGTAACTGCCCTTCCATCTGGGCAGCTTGGTGTTTTTTTTTTGTTTGTTTGTTTTTTATTTCTTCATTTTCTCAAGCATGTATATTAAGAATCTCCATGGCAGCTCTGTCTTCTCTGACTGTTGATAATAGTCCAGAATGAGACTAGAGATGTGGCTGAATTGGAGGAAACTGCCTCTCTCCTGCCACTGTCCACTGGGCTTAGAGATGCAGTCACATGTCTTAAGTGCTGACCAAACATTGCCCACTATTAACTGCCTTGCATAACTAGATAAATGGTCAGGTTATTTCTCACTTGTAACCTGTGCACTAGAGCTTTGCCAGTGCCGAAAAAAACTATGTCTGTTTTACATCTGAGCTCCAAACTTTGGAAAATAGTTACAGCAGAATTTAAAGCATCAATTTTAAATTCTTAATTACATTTAACTGTATAAATTAATGAATTTTAAACACTATAATAAAGAAATAATTGTTATGAGTTAATTAATTAATGTTTATTGGGTATTTGACAATTTTTTGTCTTTTTAATTTTGGGGGATGGGGTTAGCATACAAAATGTTTCCTTATGCCTTTTTCTTTTATTCTTTTGATACAAGATCTCTGAGGCCGGCCTTGACTTTATATATTGAAGGATGTTCTTCAATTCCTGATTCTTCCTGCCTCCAACGCCTGAGTGCTAGGTCTATAGGAATGCATCACAATGCTGAGATATATTATGACAATATCATAATATATTATGACAATATATTATGACACACACACTAGCTAGGCAAGCTATAGAGCATTTCTCTCAATTAGTAATCACTGGGAGAGTTCCAGGCCATTGTGGGTGGCGCCATCCCTCTGCTAGTGGTCCTGGATTCTATAAGAAAGCAGGCTGGGCATACCAGGAGAAATGAATCACCAGTAAGAATCACCTTTCCATGGCCTCTGCATCAGCTCTTGACTCCAGGCTCCGCTCTAGTTTCTGTCCTGACTTCCTTCAATAACGGACTACAATGTGGGAGCCAAATAAACCCTTTCCTCCCCAAAGTGCTTTTGGTCATTAAGGTTTATTATAGCAATAGTAATAGCCCTAAGACAATATACATCACTAATGTGTCATGTGAAGAATAGAACATAAGAAATAAGGCATGGTAATGGATTACAGACTTGGTTTTAAATGACATGAACATTACCAGTGTATGTGTATGTATGTATGTGTGTGTATGTGTATATATGTGTATATGGTATATAATCTAAGTGTTGGGTACGTCAGGTCTCTAGATACCTTCCATCTCTAACTCTCATCCTCTGCCATCTTGCTAAGCTGGCTAATCCCTGGCTTTCATTTTTCTCTCTGTAAGTGAGATTTGACTGTCTGTTATACTTTCCCCCAGGCTGCAGTGTACTTGGAAAGAATCACAGACACATGCTATTTTAATTGGATAAGACTCTGTTATACATCAAAAGACTATTATTAGGTAGAAAACTCTAGAAAAATGGTGCTGTTTTCTCTAATATACATAATTTTTATTTTTAAAATAAAATGTCCCTTGTGAAAACATGAAGATAATAACATATACATTCAATAAAAGAAAAAAGAATGAAACTGTATAAATACAGAGAAATAATTATGATATCATGATTAATATTTTAATGTATATTCTGGTAGTATTTTATACATCAACATTAATTGGTTATATCTGAGATGTTGTTCTATATATATAGTTTAATACTAGATTAGCCATTAGAAGTATCCATGGACTTTTACCTCACTTCAGACCACTCTAGAATCTGGACATTTGCAGAGTAGCACTTTTCACTGGATACTCTAAAGAGTTATTTATATGTGAGGCCAAAGTATAATAATTTTTTCTCTTAAGTTTTTAAAAGTTTTTACCTGTATATAAATATTTATACTTTCAAATTGTATTCCCTATCAGGAATTGAGAGGTTAAAATAATCTCAAATGAGATATAAAAACAAAATGGGAGATGTCACTATTAGCCTTCAAGACTGCTGAAACGGTGGCTGATTTCCAGAGCTGTTGCCCTGTTACCTGGGGAACTGCTGGTTTTAGCAGGGGATGAGGAGCTGGAAATTAACGTTTGGAAACCTAGACCCCCTCTGATGTTTTAACTTCTGCTTTGAAGGGCTCATTATTCCAGGGTGATCTAGAATTCACTATGTGGCTGAGAATGATTTTGAACTTCCTGTCTCCCTGTCTCTACCTTCCAGACTCTGAGATTCCAGGTGTATGCCACCATGCCTGTTTTTATGGGGTGCTGTGTACTGAGACCAGGAATTTGTGCTGGTAGGCACTCTACTGACTGAGCCACATCCTCACCTCCACCCTGCTCTTGCAAAGGACACTTTTCATTTTCATTTTTCTTTTTTACATTTACTTGTTTATTTTATATGGATAAGGGTTTTACCTGCTTGTATGTGTGTTTACCACATGTATGCTCATGGAGGTCAGGAGAGGGCATTGAATTTCTTAGAACTGGAATGATAGGTGGTTTTGAGCTGGCGATGTAAGTGCTGGGACTTGAATAGTCAGTATTATTACTGAGTCATCTTTCTATCCCCAAGAATATTTTTTTTAGTTGAAGGCAAGATGAAAGTTTCAAATATAAATACACACCAAACAAAATACCCCAAATGAAAACAACAAAAATCCCTCTAATATCCCATTGACCCTGAAACACCTTGTCTCCTTTTGTCATTCAATTCTTAGTGTTTGCTTTAATGGCCTGGTTTAATCACCCTGAGTGCTCATGATTGCATAAATTTGTCTGGGATATGAAAGATTGTTTCTTAATCTCGACTAAGTGTTAAATGGTAGAAGCATCCCTTTTGGACAAATCTTTCTCTTTTAGAAGCTGTTCCATCTTATAAACGAGTAGAATGGATGTCATGTCCATTTCAGGTATGATAAGGCTTTATTTAGCACTTGGAGCTTCAGGGTTGCTCCTTCATCCTGGTTGAGCCTCCCCTCCTCCACTCCCACTTCTGGTTTTCTTTATGTAGGGTTCTAACAAGGAAAAAAAAAATCCGGAGAGTACTTCAGGGGTGAGAAGATGTTAATGTGAGTTGCATAACAAATGCCACAGAGTTGGTGGGTTTTACTGCATATGTTAAATATTAACAGCCCTTGTCCTTTCTGAGCAGTTGAAGTGCCTGGATACGGCTAAGCCAATCACGAAGAATCTGGTTTCCATGGAAGCAAAAGATAGCAGATTCATTTCATTCACAATGAAATCCACACAGCAAGACAAATCTGTAAAAATAACCTGTATAAAATCAAAGCAAAATATTCCTGGGTGTTCGTTCTCTGCCTCTTGGCAAGCGTCAGCTTTGCATGCTGAAAAGTATCTAAGAATATCTGGGCATTCAGAAGAGGCTTCAACAGAGCTGGAGCTCTCTCTCCTGCATCGCGCGCTGGTAGTAGGTCTTCATGCGCTTCTCTCTGTGTTTGAAGTGTTGAACCCCTGCCCTGTTAACTTCTTCAGCACATCTGAGTGCTTGTTGTACGTTGACCCCAATGACACGGATAAACCAATAATGAAGATAAATGTGAGTAATATTTATGAGCTCTCTCCCTGAAAGGATTTGGTAATCCCCTACCCTCGTTAGATAACTACTGTTCTCTATATTTTATAGGTGAAAACGCACATGCCAAAGAGGCAAATGGACCCCTTCAAAATTGCACAGCCAGTAAGAAGCAGGATGTGATCTCTAGCCGTATTTGCCTAATGGTAGACAACCTAGAACTCTAAGTTACTAGATTTCTCTGTCTCAGCCTCGCTCTCTCCCTCCCTTTAATATGTGTGTGTGGTTGTGTGTACATGCACATGAAGGTACACACATATATATGGAGGTTAGAGGAAAGTGTCCAGTACCCTGCTCCATTAGTCTCTGCCATATTCTTTGGAGGCTGGTCCACCAACTGATTCTTACGCAAATAGCCGTCGCTGGGGATCTTCCTGTGTCTACTCTGCACAGTCCTGGGGATACAGGCAGGCCTGGCTAAGCTCAACTTGTTTTGTATGAGTTCTGAGAATCCAGACTCAGCCTCTCATGGAACGAGCATTCTTACCTACTAAATTGTCTCTCCAAACCTCATATTTAATTTTATTACGGAGAGTGTCAATGTTCTTGTCAATGGAGTCACACGTCTCTGCATCTATCTATGGACCAATCTGTGTACATTTATCCATACCTGTGTACCCACACACACACACCATTGTAGTCACTGCTTGTGGGTCTCTATCTTCACAGTCCAGGCAGTCATGTGGGTTCCAATCAACATGGACATGTTCTCTGAGGCTGGAATGGTAAGGCGCAACTATTGCTTATAAACATAGTTCATCAATAGTCAGGGTTCTTGGCATATGCCTGTAGTTACAGCATTTCAGAGGCCGAAGCTAGCCTGTGTTATACAATAAGTTTCAGGGTAATCTGGACTCTGTAGTGAATTTTCTTTAAACGTCAACCATCCAACAAACCAATCAAACAAATGAAAAATGAAGTTGTTTTTTTTGTTTGTTTGTTTTTGTTTTTTGTTTTTTTTGATTGTCAAAATTGCTTAAAAGAAAATGACACTTATCACCAAGCTTGATTATCTAATTTCAATTCCAAAAGAGAAAACTAATGCCCCAAAGTTACCATCAACATGCATGCTATTTCATGTGCGTACCTGTGTATACAAAATACAGATGATATAGCACCTACGAGAATTTAATTAACAAACAAAAAAAGAGACCCTCAGCAAAAGTAACTTTTGTGTGGTGGCTGAAGGATGCTATTTGGATAGATAAGTTCTAGCCACCGTCTCACTGAGAGGTGTGCCTGATGCCTAGATGACTCAAATATCCACTTGCTTTTCAGAAACTTGACTTTCTACCTTTAATTCATGAATTTGATAATGTGCTCACCCAACTATTGTTTACTTTAAAATGTCCTCTACATAAAAGGAGAAGTGTGTATCTAAAAGTAGCAGAGGAGTCAAAAAAGGCAGCGAGCAACCCTGTCAGACTTTTCTTCTTGTTAGTCTAAGTTCTTGGCAGACTAATATTTCTATTGTTCAACACTGAGAAATCAGTGCTTTCTCTCTCTCTCTCTCTCTCTCTCTCTCTCTCTCTCTCTCTCTCTCTCTCTCTGTGTGTGTGTGTGTGTGTGTGTGTGTGTGTGTGTT
>JADRCD010234509.1:39919-63760 GCA_019843815.1 Montemys delectorum
GTGTGTGTGTGTGTGTGTGTGTGTGTGTGTGTGTATGTGTGTGTGTGTGTGTGTGTGTTTTGTTTCTCAGAAACCATCCATCCTGTTTTTTGAGATACTGGCCTGGAGTTGTTTTCAGATTAAAGTGAGGTGGGCTGGTCCATGACAGGCATCTGCCTGTCTCTGCTTCCTTGTATGTGAGAAGACACGTGCGTGCAACTGCATCTGTCCTTTTACATGGGTACCAGAATTCGACCGTAGGTTCTTATGATTGCATGGCCCGCCATCACTTTATCAAGCCATCATCTTTCGGTACTCATTGTTTAGACTCTCCCGTGTATTCTCTGCCTCCACCTTTCTATGACCACTGTAAAAGGGCGATTCCCCAGCAAGCAGTTGTTCTTCCTTCATTGTTTGTAAAAACTCTATCAGATGTGACCCAACACTCTTTTCATTTCAGCATCATTATTTTGTCTGTATTATTTGTAAAATACAAGTCAGGTCACAGAAAGAGAGGCCCAGACATCTGGGCTTAGAAAGAGTTTGCTGTCTGCTGAATTTCTCTTAGAATTTCCCCTCTGACATTGCTCACCTCGGGCCTGGTTTTCCTGAGTCAGCGTCATGCAGTAGGGCACTGTATGATGTCGAGTTGCATGTCCTTCTCGGCTAAGACTATTTTATTGGTGGTGTGGGTTATAACAGATTAAATTACCTTCCTTAAGGCTTTTCTTTCGTCCTGTTTTTGACTTGAAGGCTTCATGGAACTTTTTTTTTCATCCTCTAAAGAATATTAACTTAGTTTAGACATTTCTCCACCGATGTAAAAATTTTTGTGCTGTTGTTATTGTTCTTAATAACAGGGTTGCTTGTAACCCACGTTAGCTTCATGTAGCTGAGATTGGTCTTGAACTCCTGATCTCCTTGCCTCTTCCTCCTAAGTGCTAGGCTTAGAGATCTGTGCCACCTGGCCTGGATGCAATGCTAAGCGTTTTTGTTTGCTTTCCATTGTTGCTGCTCCATTCAAGAGGAGAGAAAGATTCTGAGAACACTACCTTCTGAATATTTTGAATACTATAATTTGCAATGAAGATTGTAACTCAGTCTTTTTTTTTTTTTTTTGAGGAACTACCATTTTAAGAGATAGTTTCCTTTGGGAATAGTTCTAGGAATAGTAATTTTACATATGTATGAATATGTGTATATGCATATTTACATATCAATACATCACTATGAATTTACTTATAATCTATGTTGAAAGTAGTAACAATAGCAGAGGGAAATGGGTGACATCCACACCCAACAGATCTCACTTGGTACTAGTTAGCAAATCGAGAACTTTGAAGTGCCTTTGGGAAACACCTTGGGACAGTCCCCGTATGGCCAGGGTGGCTGGGTGACTCTATGCCCAGCGACTGCCAAGGTTGCTCTGCTGCTCTTACACTTGCAGTCTTGGGAGACTTAGCCTTTCTCTTTCACCTGTGACAGTAAGTAGGTTTTGAAGGAGCATGTGAAGGACACTGGAAATCGGTTATCCATCCATGCATTCATAAGAACCTCAGAGATAACTGGAAAGGAAAATCTCAGCTTGATCTTGGGGAAAAGGCACAAGCATCCTTCAGCAAAGATCTCAATTAAGGAAAGTCTTATGTAGTGTTGCCTGGCCCTGAGCTGAGGCTTGGCCAGGAAAGGATCTTCAGGTTAATTTAAGTGGCAGAGTGGCTATAAAAAGGTTTGAGAGTTGCCGGTTGCTGATCCCAGAGAAGGAGGGGCAGCCTCCCTGGTGTGACCTAAAGGGCAGTTAAAGTTCAGGCTGCCATGATCTCCTTCTAAACCATCTGACTATCCTGCAAATGGTTTTGATTAGAGGTGCTGTCTTAGTCAGGGTTTCTATTCCTGCACAAACATCATGACCGAGAAACAAGCTGGGGAGGAAAAGGTTTATTCAGCTTACATTTTCACACTGCCATTCATCACCAAAGGAAGTCAGACTGGAACTCAGGCAGGTCAGAAAGCAGGAGCTGATAAAGAGGCCATGGAGGGATGTTTCTTATTGTCTTGCTTCCCCTGGCTCGCTCAGCCAGCTGTCTTATAGAACTTAAGACTACCAGCCTAGAGATGGTACCACCCACAAGGGGCCCTACCCCCTTGATTACTAATTGAGAAAATGCTCCACAGCTGGATCTCATGGAGTCACTTTCCCAACTGAAACTTCCTCTCTGTGATAACTGCAGCCTGTGTCAAGTTGGCGCACAAAACCAGCCAGTACACATGCTGTGCAAGTGCCCGATCTTTAGTAGGCCTCAGTAAACAAGCCTGTCCCTCCCCTGAACCTATTACTAATCCTCTCTGTGAGTTCAAGCAGAATGAGTCGGGCAGCCCTCACCAACTTCTTACCTGAGATGCTGCAGAAAATCCCAGCCAGGAGTCCTTCTGGGAAAGACTGATCAGTAGGGGCTTGGTATTATTTATTTACACATTGCTGTGGCCAGCTTACCTGACATCTAACCTAATGTTGGGAAGATTCCTTTGGGTTAATGATTTCAGACCATTGCAATCCACCATAGGAGAAAGACATGGTGAATGTATGAGGCACAGACTGTTGATATCATAATAGACCAAGAGCTCAGCATATATGCTACAAGACTTGGGCTTAGTGGATATTTAGGAGAAATGGAAATTAATTTTAAAACATTGGTAACATCTCTGAGTGACATTGATAGTTTGTTTTTTGGTTTTGCGTTTTGGCTAGGGGTTATACAATTTCCATCACTGATCTCAAAGAAGGATATTAGTACAAGAGACAGCCATTTTGTGTGTCTTGAAGTCTTGGACATTGATGGAAGTCCTAAATAGACTGCTTCTAGGCTATATTCCACAGACAGAAATTGAATGAGGAAAGCTGCTGGCCACATGGGCATTGGTTTATGCTGTTTAGGTCTCAAGCTTAGAAATTTGGATACATCTGTGAAGAATTTCCACATTTTACTATAGCAGTCAGCTGAATGAGTTCTTGTGTATTTTGTATTTATGATCTGTTCAGTCTTATGTGATTAAGAACATGAACACTGGTACATACCCATGATCCTAGTACTCAGAAAACAGTATGGCATGGAAGACCAGGAGCTTAACGTTATCCTCAGCTACATTAGGATTTGAAGGTAGCTTGGCATAGATGAGACTCTGTCTCAAAGACCAAAAAAGAAGGCAAAAGAATAAGGAAGAGAGAAAAGAAAAATGCTATTTAGAGCAACGACTAACTCACAATGTATTTTCTCCACATCCGGATGTACAGTGTATCTCCCCTTGAGTATTATATTAGCTGTACAATGTTGTGGCTTCCTTTGTGACATTTTCACACATGACTATCAAGTACTTTGATTGTATTCAACCCCAATAACCCTCTTTTATGACATCTTGCTTCCTCTTCTACATTTTTGATAGGTTCCTTATTACCTTCATGCCCATTTAAAAAAATTCTTTTTTTTTTACTCCAAATTTCAAATATTAGAGAAAATATATGGCATCCGTCTTTCTGAATCGGATGGATTTGCTTAAAATAATGCTCCATCCATTCTGAGGTAAATGGCATAACTCTAATCTTCTTTATAATTGGCTAATACTCCACTGTGTGTATATGCACGATTTCTTCATTTATTCATCTATTGATAGACATCTAGACTAATTCCATAATTTAGCTATTGTAAATAATGCTGCAGTAAATGCAGGTGTTCTTGCATCTTGGATGCTTTTGTGTAAATATCCAGGAGTAATAAGGTGAATCACAAAGTTGTTCCATTTTTATTACTATTGTGTGTGTGCATTGTAAGAGTAAGTGTGTGTATGGAGTCAGAGAACCATTTTGTGGAGTCAGTTTTTTCTATGTATGATTTCCAGGGGTTGAGCTAGGTCAAATGTAATTGTCTCTTCTATATGTGGATATTCAGTTTCACAGGAGCATTTCTTAAAGAGATTGCCTTTTCTTGAGAATCAGATCATTTTAGCTATGTAAACGTATTTCTAGGCCTCCTAGTCTGTCCCACTGGTCCACGTGTCTGTTTCTTTGGCAGTACTATGCTCGTTTTCTTCACTATGGCTTGATAATGTACTTTGATGTCAAATGTTGGGATGCCTACAGTGTTGCTCCTTTCTTTTCTGGATTGCTTTGGTCCTCCCATGTGAACTTTAGGGTTGTTCTCCTATTGCGACACTTCATCTAGGCTAAAAGGTCAAGGAGTGGTTTTTATTTATTTATTTTTTTAATTTCTGATGAATATTGAAGAATGTTGAGAGGTTAAAAATTTAAAATCAACTTGACTGGATCTGGAATCAGCATGGAAGATTTCTCGCAGTGTCCAGAAAGGTTTAAATGAGGAGAAAAGACTCGCCCTGTGTAGGAGGAGCACTGCTCCCTACACTGGGATCTGGAGATGGAGAAAGTGGAGAATGCAGGTTGAGTACTGGTATTCACCCTTCTGTGGATCTTGACTACAGAGACAATGTGACCACTTGATTCATATTCCTGCCCACATGCCTCCAATTGTGGACGGAGATAAAGATTAACGATAAGGAGAGGTTGGTCTCTCAGATACAGTCTAGATAATGCAACTTACCCATTAAGAACAATCATATAAATTGCCAAGAAACTAAGGGTGGGAGTCTACTTGTTACTCTAGTTGGTGTTACTGTTCTTTTGCCTATTACACATCATGGTCCTAGCCTCTGTGGATGACACAGAGATTAATAAAACACCATTTTTGCCCTATATGCTGGAAGTCTGAAAGAAGGAAGACAGACAATCACAATGGAAGGCAGATTTAATCACATAGAGGATGAATAAGATTGAATTGTGACCATAAGTAAAACAAATGACAACATACATTGGTGAGTGCATAGTAAAGAAAGGAGCCCTTATTCATTGCTAACAGGAACCTGAGCAGCCTCCATGAACATCAGCATGGAGAATGCACAAAACTGAAGAGCTGGGAGGTGGCTCATTCAATAATGTCACACAGCATGTGCTGAGTTGAAGCCCAAGAATCTACATCAAAAGCTGGTCATAGAAGTTCCCACCTGCAGTTCTCGTGCTTGGGAGGCATAGGCAGGAAGATCCCTGGGGCTTGGTCACTAGGTTCCACAACGACCTTTTTTTCAAGAAATAAGGTGGAGAGTGGTTGAAGAAGACATCAAACATTGACCTCTGGACACAAGCACATGCACAACTATAAAAGCATTCTCACCCACATGACCATGTGTATGCTTACACTATACATGCATGTGAAAACATTCTAAGGGGTCTTAAGTCAACACAGAATAGAAAAATACTTGCCTGTTAATATTTGTTCATTGTTGCTCTCTTCATAATGGCCACGGTATATCCTACATGTCTCTCAATGGATGGAGAAAGACAATATGATACATATATACGCAATGGAACTTTATTTATGACATGTAGAGGAAAATGGATGAACTGACTATCATTATGTTACATAAAATAGACCAGACTCAGAAAGATAGATATATGTTTTCTATCATATGCAGAACCTAAATTAAAAATTATATGTCTATGTATGTGTGTGTACATTCATGTATGTGTGTTTATAGATCATAAAACTAGAAAAGATATTGTAAGAGAAGAGAAGGAGATCTTAGGGGGTATGGGGAATAGGAATTCAGAGAGTAATGGACTATTTGTAGGAGGAAAGCAGAAAGGGAGACAAACTGGAAGAAGAAATGGAAGCAGCTGGAGGGAGGGCATGGGGGAGTGATGGCTCAGTGCGGGAGAGAAAGGAATGTGAGCAAAGTGCAAAGTGTAATGGCACACATGTGTGCAGATGCCGTGATAAAGCAAAGCCATTGCTTTGTGTGACAGTTTAAGAAGTCAGTGGTAACACAAAGCAAAAAGACCAAGCCCCCAATGACAAGTGTCCAGCTTGAAGCCGTACCAAAGGTGTGGTCGTTAGCCAAGTGCTTCTCGTACTGCTACCCAGATAGAAAATCAAAGTGATGAGTTAGTACGCAGGGCCATCACAGATTCCAGAGAGAAGCGGCAGCTACAGAACTTCTGAGCTGTGAGGATTTGTCCTTGCTCTTCCTCCCATGGCCAGGAGAGTAGGCTAGAGAAGAAAGACCCCAGGACTCTAGAAAAGCCATCCACTGCAGTTTCTGTTGAACTAGAGAGTGTGTGGACCGGAAAGACAGGAAATGAAAGGAAGGCTCCTTTCCTTTAGTAGGAAAACCTACTGAGTAGGCAAAATGGCAGGTTTTCTCCACAGATGGAGTAGGCACTTTGCCAGCTCACCTTCCTCCGACTCCTTGGGTTTGTTTAGTGTATCTGTAATTGTTATAGTTTCCTGTCTGGGTCCTGAAGCTGAAATGTGTTCCATTTGCCCCCTGCCTTTTTTTAACCCCTAGCAGTGCCTTGTGTGGGATTTGGGCCTAACGAATGTTTTTCAGTGGCTGGGAGATGGTAATGTGAGTGTCCAGGTAACCAGGCTCCTAGGACTGTCTCAGAATTGCACTTTCTTCTTGTCCTTATCTCCTGTTTATATGCATGAGGTTTCAGTTCCAGCCACGGTGGCTCTGAGCAGGCCTTTGGGAGTGACTGTGGCTGGTAACTTCCTGGTGTTCTCCCTGATGGCTTCTCTGGGGACCCAAGATTCTCCCTACTGAACAGACTGATATCTACCATTCCTGCCTAGTCAGAGCCACAGTGGGCCCTGCGCTGCTGCTGCAAAGCCTTTTCCTGTTACCGTGTATCACATTGGCATTCTCTACCATCAGCCTGTATGTCTATCTAAGTATGTTTTGATAATTTGTCCTTGTATAGTCTCACTTTGCTACATTAGTAACTAAAAAACATTCTAGTCTAATTTTCCTCTCCAATTTGATTATGAACTCTTTGGAGGTCGGGAGTCATGTATCATACACTCAGTCTAATGGGCTCTAGCATGGCTAACATGGCTCTGGCAGAGCTGGCCCATCTCCCATTCTCTCTTTCTTGCTAAAAACTGTTAAATCACATTTCTAAAGCTAGTCACCAAGGACTATTCCCTTATTTGGTCACTTCCTCCTCTTATGCCTAACTATCAGGTTCCAACTATCAAAGTATTTGAGTACAATAATCAAAAGCCCCCTTATGGATCCCCTAATTAACCTGTCCAATCAAAATTAAACACTTTATCCTAACACAGGGGTTCCCCCATACCTTTATAAAGCGGCATTTCCTATATGCCAAGTCTGTCTCCTCTCTATCCAAGGCAGTCGTTTGTTGCCCCCTTCCCCTCTGGGACAAATATCCTTTTTCTGTCTCCCTTGTTCCCTGCCCCTTCTTTCTCATGCTCTATCTCCTGTCTTTGGCTCTAATTCCCTGCCCTTTGTTCCTCTGGGACAAATCAATCTTCTTTGTGCTGAGAACTTGATCTTGTGGTCCTTTCAACGTCTAAAGAAGCAGCTCAAAGCTAGATTCTCCAAAGTTTTTACTTAGATCTTGAACTCATTCTTGTCTTCATTTCAGACAGATACTCCGCACATTAGATCATTACTTACCAATACTCCTCCCCCAACACTTTACATTCCCACTAGCACAGTGCTGCCTTCCTCTCATTCATCTGGTTTTCCTGAGATAGGATCTCACTGTAAGCCTGGAACTCACTAAGTGCCCTAGGCTGGCTTTAAAGTTGTGGCACTCCCCCAGGCTCAACCTCCCACGTATTTGAATTACACGTGTAAGCCACCATCTCAGCTTGACTTTTATTTCTTTGTTTGTTTGTTTATTTATTTATTTATTTTTTTCAAGACGAGCAGGGTTTCTCTGTCCTGGAACTCACTATATAGATCAGGCTGGCTTCGAACTCCTGGGCTTTCTGAAACCTTGCCAAGAAAAAAAGCAAGAGGTCAAGCCACAATTGCCATGGTACTTAAACCTAACCACACAGTCCAATATTATTCTATGACACATCATGGTTTGTTTTTTTTTTTTTTTTCCGAGACAGGGTTTCTCTGTGTAGCCCTGGATGTCCTGGAACTCACTCTGTAGACCAGGCTGGCCTTGAACTCAGAAATCTGCCTGCCTTTGCCTCCCAAGTGCTAGGATTAAAGGCGTGTACCACCGCCACCTGGCTTGACTTTTATTTTATTTTTAAATTAAAGTTATCTGATAAATGGTAAATGGAATATACCATATATATATGTATATATATATATATATATATATATATGTTTGTGTGCATGTGTGTGCATGTGTGCGTGTGTGCGTGTGTTTGTGTGCATGTGTGTGCATGTGTGCGTGTGTGCATGTGTGTGTGTGTGTGTGTGTGTGTGTGTGTACTACTTAAAAAGGAAGCAATATCAGAGATAATGAAGACAGTATAGTATCTGATTTCTCACTGAGTGTCAGAGAAGCAGTTACCGTCCACCTGCAAATGGAAGTCATCATTAGCAAGTTTTTGTACACCTCCCTGCAGAGCTGGCTGGCGAGCCTGTAATCTGAACATAGCATTTTGTAAAGCAAAGCATGGATGTCTAAGAGGAGGTGAGAAAAGCTGAACTTGGGGGATGGAGCTGCACAAGGCAGCTTCTGATGAGTCACCGCTTGGAAAGCCTGGACATGCTTCAGAACTGAGTTGTGAAAGCTTTGAAAACAAATTTACCTCTTTTCTTATCCTGCTCTGTATGGCACACACGTGCTTCTGGGAGCCTGCCCTGCACCTCATTTTCTCTAGAATTTTTCTGCTGCCTGCATGGGCTACTTTTTACGACAGATTGTCTCCAATTTGTAAACGACATAGCTAGTTTGAGAGTGTAAACTTCTGTGACTCAGAAGGTTATAAAAAAGTCTCTTAGTCCAGATAAGCAACTTTTTTGTATTTCTAATCTAAAAGGTATATTTCTAATATAATTTCTTCAATCTTTATAAAAATTGCTTTATTGATTGTTAAAAACAGAATGAAGAATTTGATTTTTGAAAAATTTGTGGGGTAATTTAAATGTTGGGGAAGAAATGGCTCCAGGACATGTCTTCTTCAAGTCATGTGTGTGTGTGTGTGTGTGTGTGTGTGTGTGTGTGTGTGTGTGTGTATGAATGAATATATATGTATATATGAAAGATTAAAATACAGACCACAAAAAAATGATAGAGTGTAACAGTTATAGCTGATTGTCACTTGACAGAATGTGGGGTTACCTAGGATTGTCACTAGATGAGCAGGTTAGAGACTGGGGTAGGGATGGGGGTGGTAATGAGGTGTGAGTGGGTTGTGGGCCAGGGATGGAGTGGGAATGTGGATGTGATGAACCATTTCCTTTCCAGGGCTTTGGTCCCTATTCATTGTTCACATCCCACTAGTACTTCAGTCAGTAGGGGTCAGCTAACCTTTCCATTTTGCTGATGTTGAAACTGAGGCTCTAGAAGTGATTCATTCTGAAGCTCAGAGGCAAGTGTAGGTGGGCTTACTGTAGAGTCCATTCAGGGGTCTACAATGGAGCTCTGGGTGACTCAGTGATCACTAATTTCCTGTCTGATTTCACACCCAAGACTACACCGATGAAGAGTGCCCAAGACACTCAGGTACCCAGGTAGTTGTCTTTTTCTTGAGAATGAATGGAGATAAAATAATGACTTTGTCTGTCAATTCTACCTATCTTTGTGGATGGTATGCTAGTTGCCATGGAGACAAAAAGTCCAATGTAAATTTTTCTTGGCTATTCAGATCAAGATAAGGACAAGAATGCAGCTCTCATGAATGCTAATGATGGTTGTCCATTTAAATAAGTCTCTAATCTGCTGTCTTGTATCTTTGCAGCAAATGGGTGAACCACAGAAGGACTGAATTTTTCAGACTAGGTAAATTGTTCTGTTATGGCCTCTCATGATCCCAAAGGCCAGTCATTCCACTTTTAAGTTGTTTCCTCAAGGTGTGCTATGTCTCAGAGGCCTGTGAAGGGGTTTTGTTTGTTTTGTTTTGTTTTGTTTTGTTTTGGGGGATGGTGGTTGACTCAGTAGGTTTGGAAAACATGTTCTTAGGGTAGTCAGGCAAAAGTCCTCAGTGGATAGAGCCCAGGAGTCTTTAGGACACCAGCACATACACAGACACCCCACATTTAGACATCCACGATCATGAAGATATTATCTCTGTATGCTGAAAACTCTGTGTTCCAAGTTGAGTCTTCCAACTCGTATGAATGCATTTGTGTGTTACCCTGATTTCACATCCAGACAAGCCTGGATGCTCAGTCCTCTGCTGCAGCTGTGGCACCTGACCATCAGGTCCCGTATATGGCATGCTCCCAAGGGAGTGAATTGGACACATTATCTACAACCAAGAAGAAAACAAAATAGGGGCTATTGCTGTAGCCCCAGTTCGTAGAATGCTCACCTATAATGCACAAAGCCCTAGCTCTATTTTCAGAATGAGGTAATCAGAGTGTGTATACTTGTAACCTCAGCACTTGAGAGACTTAGGCAGAACAGTCAGCAGTTCAAAAGTAGTCTCAAGTATATAAGGCATTTGAGGTTACCCTGGGCTACATAAGAACCCATCTTAAAGCAAAACAAAACAAAACAAAACAGAATATATTAAAAAACAACAACAACAATACCATCCCGCCCCACCCCCCAAACAAGAACATGGTTATGACATGGACATCACAATATAAAGGACCCCAAAGCCTCAGACCTGTGGGAAAATAGAAACCCCAAAGGCGAGGCTCAGAGGGATGGCAAAGCTTTCCTCTCGTCTGTGTGAGGATGCTGAGAGTTTGTGCAGAAACTGTCCACCACAGCTGTTTCACCACTGGCTATATATGGCCTGAAGACTACATTCCTGCAGAGAGTGCTCCCTTTAAGATGAGACAAATCTGTCCTTTGGATAGACCATAAACTCTGCTTTACGATTTGTCTGTATGTAATAACTCCCTCCTTCTTTGGTTACATACAGTAACCCAGCCTTTCTGTTCAACTGTTTATAGTAAGTACACTGAGCTCCAGGGTACTGTGGCTTCTCCATCAGAGAGCCTTACCCACCAAATCCTAGCATCCGTGTGTGTCCCTAGAGCTGATGTCTTCTACACATTATCTTAATTAGGTTGTATTTGGATAATTAGGATCCCTGTGTCCTTCAGCTTGGTCAGACGGCTCTGTTGCTTCCAGTGGGCCCAAAGGACGCAGATTTGAAGGAAGTACTGCTGCTACCAGGTTAGGGTTAGCCTGGGCCAACGGGTGGGAACAGTAGCCAGAGTCCAGTCCAGGCAGAAATTGCTGAAATCCAGGTGGGTGTGTGCCCTGTTTTATTCTGCTAATTGCCCACTGAAGTAGAGACTGTTATAATCCTAATTGTAGACAAGGAAGTGGCAGAACCCAGATTTCATCTCAGCTGGTCTAAGAGATTGGTGGTATAGAGACCCCTCTAACCCATATGTTCTCAGAGACTCTACTTACTTTGCTCTACACTTATGTCATCTCACGGGGCAGGGTGCAGGAAACAAAGGACCCAGAGTGTATTCCTCCCATTCATGTACCATAACTTCTAGGAATTCCTCTATCCACCAACACAGTAAAGGCATCCAATCTTTTTTTGCTACTCTAGCCAGGCTCTAGTTCAAATTGGAAATTGGCTGTTTCTGAAAGAGAGCATATAGGCAGAGAGGAGACTGACTTCTCTCTTCATTAAGCAGGTACAGCACAGCACCACGCCTTCCTGGAAGAACTCTGCCTGCTGTTCTTTCTCCTGGGCCCATAAAGGAGAACTGTCTGTAGGCAATTTGTTACCGACGAACATGGGCTCCTATCTTAAAGAGATTTTAGTCTGAGCATCATTCTGGGGGTCTGTTTCTAAAAGACCATGTGTACTAGTCAGGGTTCTCTAGAGTTACAGAACTTATGGGTAGTCTCTATATAGTAAAGGGATTTGTTGATGACTTACAGTCTGTAGTCGAACTCCCAACAACAGTCAGCAGCAGCTGTGAACGGAAGTCCAAGGATCAAGCAGTTGCTCAGTCCCACAAGGCAAACAAGTGAAGAAGAGAGAGCGAGTCTTCCTCCTTCCAATGTCCTTATGTAGATCTCCAGCAGAAGGTGTGGCCCAGATTAAAGCTGTGTGCCACCTTGCCTGGATCTGGGACTTGCTTTTGTCCCAGATGACCTTGTACTCAGAGATCTCCCTGTCTTAATCTTCTGGGATTCATAGCCACGATGCCTCAAGATCTCCATGCCAAGATCCAGGTCAGAAACTTGTTTCTCCCAGCCTCCAGATTAGGATCACAGGTGAGCTTTCCAATTCTGGATTGTAGTTCATTCCAGATCCAGTCAAGTCAACCAGGAATAGCCACTACATCATGCCAACACCTTTTTATCTTTCTGTCATTCTCTCAGGGATGTAGAGACGCTCCAGTTTATCCTGACAGATGAGTGGGTCTTGCAATGGGCAGTTTATCCTAAGAAAGCTTGAAATGTGAGCCTTGCATTTACTGTATACACACTGGTAGTCAGTCTCTTTTTCTCCTCTCTAGTGTGTGTGTGTGTGGGGGGGGAGGGGAGGTACGTGTGCGTGTGTCTGTGTGTCTGTATGTGCAGAATAGCAAGCACTGGTCTACCACCAGAATATTATCAGAATATTTTAATTTACATCTGTCTGTAGTCTAGGGAGAAAAAACTCTTTGATATATCATGTTCAAAGCCAGGAGGAGTTTGGAATGAAGCCAAGTTGATAAAATCCTTGTCTAGCCAGGGTTTGCTCCCCAGCATTGCATGAAATAAACCAGGCACGGTGGCACATGCCTGTAATCCCTGCCTTCTGGACATAAGATCAGAAGTTGAAGATCATCTCCAACTACATAGCAAGTTCTAGATCGGACTTGATTGTGTATGCCTATTTCTAGAAGAACAAAACAGGCTGAAATGGAGGGAAAGGAGCAGCAAACTGTAATGTTTGGTAGAGCCACCCTGCCTCTCACCATCAGAATCAGAGACAGACTGAGTTGAAGCCAATTCTCTGACACCCTCTGTCATGGCAAGTAGAGCTTGGAGGTCCTGATAACAAACATTTAAGCACACCTTGACTTGCATAGAGGCAAATAGAGTTTAAATCTGCGTTTTTTCCAGTTCCTCACTCCGTGCCATAGAGCAAGTTTCTCTGTCCACAATTAGGACTGTAACTGTCACCAGGCAGTGGTGGCACATTCCTTTAATCCCAGCACTTGGGAGGCAGAGGCAAAAGCAGGTGGATTTCTGAGTTCGAGGCCAGCCTGATTACAGAGTGAGTTCCATAACATCGAGGACTACACAGAGAAACCCTGCCTCCAAATATATATATATATATTCCAAGAAGCAATTACCAGAATTCACTAGGGCACATACCTACCCGGGTTTCAGCCATTTTTGCCTATTTGTAAAGTGTGTGTTTGCACTGCTCTGTACACAAACACTGAGAACGGAAATCCGGAGGAACTAGTTTCCATGTTTATGCAAAGAGTAATAAGATGGGTGACAGATATTTTCTCTTTTAAATGGATTGTGAGAAGAAAAACAACTTAATGAAAATAATGAAAGAGCCAGGAATAATGTTTTCAATTTTCTAGGTAGAAAAGTCATTTTCCCAGATTAAATTGTCTGTTAGTATCTTTCTGCCTGGCCTACCTCAGCTTAAAATTCTTGGAGTACTTTAGAATTTATTTCTGTCTCAGACATTTCACCCGAGGTATATGGCTGACACTCATTTTCTTTCTAGAATTTGGTAAGCATGATCCAATGAACGCTTTCCTCCTCTTTTCTCTCCATGGCCCTCCTCCCTCAGGACTCCTCTTTCTCCCCACCTTGGCCCCAGAGACAAGGACACTTATTGCTTTGTTTTATGGCTGCCCTGAAAATAGGCACCACCTCCTGCATAGTGTAGCACACAGAATTTTAATGAGCACAAAGTGAGTGTCTTGGTCTTTTTCTCTGGCAGGAGAAGGTGACGTCAGCCTATCCAGGAAACACTGAATTGATTTTAAGATTGCTCTGCGGGGGAGTAGCTTGATGGTGTAGGATAGCATGAAGCTGCCCACAGGCTCCCTCTCTCTGTGCACAACATCTCTCTGTGGAGTGACAAACACCCCCCCCCCCCCCCCAAGAGAATCCTCAGAAGACAGATGCCTTTCAAAATAAAAGTCAAGAGGGCAAGGGTTATTGCTGGTTTTTAAGGGGTAACTTAAATCTACAACCCTAGAGTTTACATGCTAAATAGCTACTGTCCAATGCTAACATTTTCTTTCTAATTTGAGGCTTTGGTTCATTTGATTAAAACGGAGACTAGCTGTTTCACATCACACTTCTGTCCATCTGTCATCCCATCTCCCTCCTACACATTTCTTCAGGGTGAAGGGTACAATATTAGGCTTTAAGACATCCCAGAATCTGGTGTGTAGACATCTAGTGGGATGACCTGGCAGGCAAAAGAGGTGATATTCAAGACACACTGTCTAATATCAAAGTTGGGTAGGCACTCTCTGCAGCGGAAGCCAGACAACAGATGAACAGTGAAATTCCAGCCCCAGTGTGTACCTACATGGATCCAGCACGTTCCTCTCGCACCTGTCCACAACACAGATGCACATGTGGCTTTCACATTGCTGCCTCCAGAGTCATTCGAGTTCCTCTTTTGTAAGCTTCTCTTTCAGCTTGCCAGCTTAGCTAGTGATTAATGAGTTAATTAATTAGCAAAGATTTTTTAAAGCCTGATGAACAATATGCATACTCGTTACTGCAATGCTGAACTGTGTAAAGTCAAGCTCATTCAACTCTTTAATGCTCTTGTAAAAAGGCAAGAAAAAACACCAAGCACTTCCAATTCAGTGTTGCGACCTCAGACATTGCGTTAACTATTTAACCTACTGACCGTAGTAGCAATGACTTCCCATTTTGCTTTGCTTTTTGAGACTGGGTTACACTGGATAGCCTTTGATAGCCTGTACCTCACAGTGTAGCTCTAATCAGTCTTGAACTCAAGATCCTCTGAATTTCTCCCATCACACTAACCTAAAGATTTTTATTCCTTGATTTATTAGTTGATTTTAGTTGAACAATTTTCTATTGGAGACAATTTCCAATAAACGTTTTAAAGTAACGACCGTTACAATCAACATCCCTCTGATTACTCTGAACTTTACTATATGGAAGCTCAATAATGTTTAAGCTCCATGAGAGACACATGAAAACATGCTCTGTTTTTTATCTTGTAATTTATGCCCCGTGGCTTATCCTCAAAGACTTTATAGTGGACAGAAACTTGTGATTCATAATGCTAGAAAGGGTTTCAGATGTGTCAAATAAGTGTTTCAGAAGTTACCGCGTCTGGGATGTGAAGAGAAAGGCATCAATATGGGTTCCCATAGGCCATAAATCCCAATAAAAGAGGTTCAACTTTAAGGTGATTTTCAAGGGAGTCACAGCCTTTGTGGAGCCCATCCTGGAATGAAGGAAGGCAGCCCCATATAGAAGTGGGTTTGTTTGCCACATTCATGAGTTAGTACCAACTACATAGGCCTGATGTAGATGTCAGTGCCTGTGAAAGACACCATAAACCTGGAAAGTACAACTCAAATAAAAGGCTTAGGAAAAACTGTGTTTAATTTATAAAGAACTTATTTTATAATATCCAGAGTTTTCAAAACCAATGATTATGGAAGAATTTATTTCACCACTCTGAAAGGTGAGAAAAATAATCTCATTTGGTAAAATGATTAACCGAACCAGGGAACAGGGATTACACTAGGGCCAAATAAAAGGGCAAACAGGACTCAACATGTGTCGAGGTTGGAACAGCATGAATTTTCACCTTTTTCTTTCCAATAATTAGGCATAGAAAAAGGAAAATTCTATCTGTCAACATGCATTCCATGTAACACCATTTGAGATATTCTAATCTAGATGGAAATAATAATAAATAACCATTTGGTTGATGAACCCAATAAAGTGAACAGGGGTGCTCATGGAAAGCCTAGAAGGAAATTGACTTGATATGATTCACTTTCTGCTTCATTAAAGGTTAACTCAATTTTACCTCTGCTGTCATTCTACATTTGAAAGACAAATAAAGGTCACAGAGAACGAACAGAAAGAAAGAAAAAGAAAAGAAAAGAAAGCCAGAAGCCTGGCAACCCTACATGTTAACAACTAAAAATAATGTACTGTTGCTTGGCTGTCCTTTGTGGATGGGATAAACAACCTCTTAAGGACATTTAAATGTTTTCCAAGTGGCTTTTACTCTGTCAGAACCTATTATTTTGAAAGGGGGTAGAAATTTACAGACTGCAAATATCTAACTGATAAGAAGCCATACTTGAATTATCTCTAAGTATTCTTGGAGTCATGAAATAGCTAAATGCATATCTGTTTAGGCGTCATTTCCGATCAGTAGTAGCTGTTGCTTCAGTTGTCACTTACCCATAATCAGAAAAAGGACTGGAATTTGTGTCAAACTTCTCTAAACTTCAGCAAGAGAAGAAGAGACTAAAGAAAATAATCAGGATTGACCCTGTGATGGTTTGCCTTTTCGGGTCACAAGACAATATGGTAGTAATGCATTTTGGACTGATGATTCAAGATTCAAAATTAACTTTCCCTTTGGCTGCTTAGGCAAATTTGAATATATATGTATATATATGTTTTTTTCGAGACAGGGTTTCTCTGTCTAGCCCTGGCTGTCCTGGAACTCACTCTGTAGACCAGGCTGGCCTCGAACTCAGAAATCTGCCTGCCTCTGCCTCCCAAGTGCTGGGACTAAAGGCTTGCGCCACCACCCTCCCCAGCTTGAATATACTTTTAACAAGAATTCTATTCTTATCATTGTTGCTAAGATGCTAGTGTGTATATTGCATTTGTAAGGTGTGCAGTAAGTGCATAGAGTATCATTATCTTTCAATATTAACCATCACCCATCTTTACCATGAGACCTCTTTCCAAAAGATAGTACCATTGTGGTTACAAGTTATTGGATGAGGGTAAGCCATGTAACTGTACTGTCAGGCTCCCCATCTAATCTAAAAAATAGTAGGTCAGGCTCCCCATCTAATCTAAAAAATAGTAGGTCAAACCGAATGATCTTTAAGGCTTAGCCTGATAGTATTTATGAACCCATCTGCCAGTGAGCCCTACATGCCCAAATGTGAAAGATGGTGATGTGCTTGCTGTGTTTCAAATCCACGGAAGTGTGCATGTTTTAACACAACAGGGCCTATTTGTAGTTACACCCAGTGACTTCTCTTCCACAGCCATTTGTCTTCCTTGGTTCCAGTTGCAAGTTCTCAGTTTAACACTATGAATCTCTTGGGGACTTCTTTGGCTGATGTCAGGGCTGGTCCCCGACTGAGGAAGACAGAAACTCTTGGTCGGAGTGAAAACTGGCTCTAAGCTCTAAGAAAGCCTCATAGTATAGTGATGTACTCATTTAATTCTAGCACCTGGGAACTTGAAGCTGGAGGATGGGGCATTCATGGTAGACATATTAATGTACTGAGACCTTGCCTAAAACCCAAACCAAAACAAAAAAAACCAAAAAATAAACAGAAAGAGGGATGCCCAAGAGATGAAAGTGACAAGTTTAACTTCTGAAGTTGATACTGATTCAGTTGTATGCCCTGCTGGCAGCAGGATGTATTATAGACACAATGCCCAGTGTATCAGGGGGGTTGGGAGACGCCATGACGTCAGATTAGCTCTATTGCAACTTGCCATTTCCAAGCTATTCATTTGAAGTTAAAAGGTATTCAGTAAGCCTTCAAAGTACCTCTCAATTCTATCCCACATAAATGAACCCTTTTCCCTCATCCAGCCTTTAGTCAGCGCTCTTTTTTCCCCACGCTCTCTGTTCTTGTTTCCCTCACCTTCCTGTTTGGTTTCAGACTTCATAAAAAGGGAATGAGGTGCATATTTCACATACTAAAGCAGACCTTGCCTCGAAGTCCTCCCAGCATCCTTTAGTCCCTACCTAGCATACCTGGTCCTGAACCCTGAACTTTCCAGTTCAGGGGCTTGGCTGCCCTTCCCTCAGAGGGTCCTCCCTATATAATTTAGACTTTTTGGTCTCTCTTCTTCTCCTCTTTTCTCTCTGCATGTGTGCCAATTTCTCTCTTTCTTTGCTCCCAACCCCTGCTTTCTCCATGATGACTTCCCTGGGGCCAATGAACTTGCTCACCCAAGAGCAGCTTCCCAATAAATGTGACTTTAATATAATCTAATCTGGTTTAAATTGGCTCATTTATTGGTGGCAGAGAAATAACCTATCAGATGGTGCCAAAACCAGGAGAAGTTGAGTCCCCAACTCGATGGCCCTGTCTTTTCGGGCCACATGGGGATCACTTCTCTCTCTCTCTTTTTCTTAACATTTTTATTATTTAAATGCATTTTATACATCAAACATATTAATACTATTGAGCATTTTGAGAATCAAATAATACATTAAAAATATGTCCAACTTTTATATTCATATCCTTTCATATCTTAAAAATGTCATTAATGAACATTAATACCATCCATAACTGAGGATCCTATTTGAATATTAAATTGTTTTAAAATATACAAAATATTCTTTGGGAATTAATTATAGTAAAAGAGCATACAATATTAAAAATGAATCATTAAGAAATATATTCAAAAGCCCTTATTTGATACCACCTGACATATTAAATACCTGAGAGAGTATTTAAAAAGCATTATATGTCTGTGTACATTGTCTAACTATAATTTTACTTAAAAAAGATTATCAGTGTTTCTAGTAAATTATTTTATCAGTAAGTATATTTTAAAAATTTCAAAATAACATAAATTCATTGAAGTTAAATATTAAGAAAATGCTAATTTCAAGTACAGTAAGAAAAATTATCGATATTTCCATAATGTTTGTAGAATATGATTTTAATATTTTTAAACAGAATAATTATTTTAAAATATATTCTGTTGTTATTTCTTTCTTTTCATTTCTGATTTTATTAATTTGGATACTTTCTCTGTGCCCTCTGGTTAGTCTAGCTAAAGGGTTTACCTATCTTGTTGATTTTCTCTAAGAACTAGCTCCTGGTTTTGTTGATTCTTTGTATAGTTCTTTTTGTTTCTATTTGGTTGATTTCAGCCCTGAGTTTGATTATTTCCTGCTGTCTAGTCCTCTTGGGTGCATTTCCTTCTTTTTGTTCTAGGACTTTCAGGTGTGCTGTCAAGCTGCTAGTGTATGCTCTTTCCAGTTGCTTATTGGAGGCACTTAGAGCTATGAGTTTTCCTCTTACTACTGCTTTCATTGTGTCCCATAAGTTTGGGTATGTTAAATTTCATTAAATTTTAAAAAGCCTTTAATTTTTTTCTTTATTTCTTCCTTGACTAAGTTATCATTGAGTAGAGCATTGTTCAGCTTCCATGTGTATGTGTGCTTTCTATTGTTTTTGTTGGTATTTAAGACCAGCCTTGTACATGGTGATCTGATAGGGTCCATGGGATTATTTCAGTCTTATTATATCTGTTGAGGCCTGCTTTGTGACCAATTATGTGCTCTGTTTTGGGGAAGGTACTATGAAGTACTGAGAATAAAGTATATTCTTTTGCTTTAGTATGAAATGTTCTATAAATATCTGTTCTATCCATTTGGTTCATAAATTCTGTTAGCTTCACTGTGTCTCTGTTTAGTTTCTGTTTTTGTGATCTGTCTATTGCTAAGAGTGGGGTGTTCAAGTTTCCCACTATTATTGTATGGGGTATGATGTGTGATTTGAGCTTTAGTAAAGTTACTTTCATGAACGTGCATACCCTTGCATTTGGAACATAGATGTTCAGAATTGAGAGTTTACCTTGGTAGATTTTTTTTCCTTTGACCAGTATGTAGTGGTTATCTTTTTTGATAACTTTTGGTTGAAAGTTGGTTTTATTTGATATTAGAATGGCTACTCCAGCTTATTTCTTGGGACCATTTGCTAGGAAAATTGGTAGTGTCTGCCTTTGTCACTGAGATGTGTTTCCTGATGCAGGAAAATGATGTTTTTGTATCCAGTCTGTCAGTCTATGTCTTTTTACTGGGGAATTGAGTCCATTGATGTTAAGAGATATTAAGGAACAGTGATTGTTACTTCTTGTTATTTTTGTTGTTAGAGGTGGCATTATGTTTGTGTGGCTATCTTCTTTTGGGTTTGCTGAAAGATTACTTTCTTGTCTTTTTCTAGGGTGTAGTTTCCCTCTGTGTGTTGGTGTTTTCCATCTACTATCCTTTTAGGGCTGGATTTGTGGAAAGATATCGTGTAAATTTGCTTTTGTCATGGAATGTTTTTTTTTCTCTGTCTATGGTAATTGAGAGTTTTGCTGTGTAGAGTAGCCTGGGATGGCATTTGTGTTCTCTTAGGGTCTGTATAACAACTGCCCAGGATCTTCTAGCTTTCATAGTCTCTGGTGAGATGTCTAGTGTAATTCTGATAGGTCTGCCTTTATATATTACTTGACCTTTCCCTCCTACTGCTTTTAAAATTCTTTCTTTGTTTAGTGCATTTGGTGTTTTGATTATTATGTGATGGGAGGAATTTCTTTTCTGGTCCAGTATATTTGGTGTTCTTTACACTTCTTGTATGTTTATGGGCACCTCTTTCTTTAGGTTAGGGAAGTTTTCTTCTACAATTTTGTTGAAGATATTTACTGGCCCTTCATGTTGGAAATCATCACTCTCTTCTATACCTATTATCCTTAGGTTTGGTCTTCTCATTGTATCCTGGATTTCCTGGATGTTTTGGGTTAGGAGCTTTTTGCATTTTGTATTTTCTTTGACTATTGTGTCATTTTTTTCTATGGTATCTCCTGCCTCTGAGATTCTCTCTTCTATTTCTTGTATTCTGTTGGTGATGCTTGCATCTATGACATCTGATCTCTTTCCTAGGTTTTCTAACACCTGGGTTGTCTCCCTTTGTGATTTCTTTATTGTTTCTATTTCCATTTTTAGATCTTGGATGGTTTTGTTCATTTCCTTCACCTGTTTGATTGTGTTCTCCTGTATTTCTTTAAGGGAGTTTTTTATGTCCTTCTTAAAGTCCTCTATCATCATCAAGAGAAGTGATTTTATATTCAAATCTTGTTTTACTGGTATGATGATGTATCCAGGACTTGCTATGGTTGGAGAACTGGGTTCTGATGATGCCAAGTAAGCTTGGTTTCTGTTGCTTATGTTCTTATCCTTGCCTCCCGCCATGTGATTATCTCTTGTGCTCCCTACCCTTGCTATATTTGACTGGAGCCTGTCCTTCCTGTGATCCTGGGTGTGTCAGAGCTCCTCGGAGTCAAGCTGCCTTTGAAACACTGAGATCCTGGTGTGAACAAGCTCCTGGCATTCTGTTATCCTGGGATACTTGGTGTGTTGGAGTGCCTAAGAATAGAGGTTCTTCTGGGTGTTGTGGGACTAGCTGCAGAGTTTGCGGCCAATGTCTGCTCAGGGCATCAGCCCAGAGTGGAAGGAACCATGCCACTAGTTGGGAGGAGTTCCTGGGTGCCTGGGTCCCTCTGGTCCCTGTTACTCCCCAACGTTGGGGCAGATGTGTCTTCTTCACCTCTGATCCTATGATCCTGGGCATGTTCCTGTTTTTATTTTCTGTGGTCTAGGTCTTGAGGCTAGAAAACACAAGTTTCTGACCTGGATCTTGGCATGGAGATCTTGAGGCATAGTGGTCATGAAAAGCTTAGGCTCAGGGAAGGTAGTACATGACTCTACTTCTGTGTCTTTATCCTTCTCGACTGGCTACAACATTTCTTCAGACTCCATGAATACCCATCCCCAACTACTGCCTACCTAGGACCCAGAACCCTCCAGGCTCTCTCTGTTGAGTTGAGGCCGTGCCAGAGTTAGCCACTTCTGAACAAAGATGATGTCTTTGTTTTAGGGGAACCTCTGATACAGAAATGTCTTATCTGATCTTACCACCACCACATAAACCATTCCATCTCAGACTATGAATTGGGACACCAATTCAAAAGTGTTGGGATCTCTGGAGAACGCTGGGAAGATGAGTGCCACGGGATCTAAAACACAAATTTATTCCAATTGGTCTGAATTCCCTGTCTCTAGGTTTTTGGAAGCTGTGCTGATCTCCCACTCACCTTTCACCACACTGAGCACAAGGCTTCAGGTGCTACTTAGGCCCGCCCTTCTCAGCCAGTGCCCCCAATCCCCATTGTTTCTTGTGTGGTCCCAACATCCACAAAAGCAGCAGTAACAGCTAGATGTACAGTTTAAAACAGATAATTAGAAATGGGTAGATTGTCTAACCCAGATATGCTTAGTAGGTACTCATCTCAAACCTCTCTGAGACCTTCTGAATATGTCACTTAAAATCTTAACCTTAAGATGCTTAAAATGACAGAGACTCTCAAATCCTAGCAGTGACACTCCCAAAGTCTCCAAGAAGATAAAGATACAACAAGAAATCACTACCCAGATTGTGGTATGATAGCCAATAAGAAAGCCACTGCTGGGTCCTGGCCTAACTGTGGACAAATAGGAACACCAGGCATTCCTTGTGTTGCTTAAGTCAAAACAAGGTTAGTCTCCCAAGTTTCCCCTCCACAGTACGGCCTCTCAGATTTGTTGGGCCTGGCAGCCAAAGATTGATCCTGCTCTGGGACCTGTGTCCTTAACAAAGCCATTGACATAACAGGAACCTAGTGGAGTGACTGGGTGGTAATGGGTAAGTCTATCATTTTAATTGACACATAGGATGTTTAGATATATCCTTCTCAGGTCTCTGAGGGGTTTAAATTCTGTGATCAGCCACCTATGTCTCGTGGTAAATAATTAAATAGGAAAACTTTATGTCAAATCTGAGGTTATAAAAGCTTCTAAGAAACTGTTTGAAGGTCTAGGAAGGTGTTTTGAGGTGGGTAAATGAAATTATGGTGGATTTGATAGTCAGCTTTTAGATAGTAAGCTTCAGGGAACCCATTCATATCTGCCTCCCACAGACAAATGGTCTCCAGATAAGTACTGTCGATTAATAGCCTATTCTCTGCCCCCTCCACACCTGCCCATTCTTGAGAGTGGGATCTATTTCCCTTCCTGTGGTCCTGGGACTCCCACCCCGCATCCAACTACCAAGACCATGGGCCTAAGAGTTTCAAATGTACACCCCACAAAAACATTTTTCTCCCTAAACTGTATCTTCTACCCCAAACATCCATGGGGTTCTCTCAGAATCTGCATCCAGGAAAGCTCCAAAACAGTTATCTGAAGGTGCTCTGGCCCACCCTCACAGAGTGCTTCAACTGCTACATACTCCTACTCCAAGATGGTCCCACAACCTGGACAGCAGTGAAACAAACAGCACTTCCTAGACTTAGAACATTCCAGCTTTTTGCCCACACTTCAAAACTGCACCTCGATGTCAGCAGGAAATAGTCAGTTGATTACACTACCCTCATTCATTGATAGCCAACAAAAGGCTGATGTCAGACCTTAGGATAAAGGGACTGAAGTCCTAAAGCATTTGGCATGCTTTATGTACAAAGCAGACCTGGCCTTCCAGTTCTCCAAGCATCCCTCAGTCCCTACCTGACACACCCTGCCCGGAACCCTGAACTTCCCAGCCCAGGGACTAAGCTACCTTTCCTCCAGAGGCTCCTCCCTATCATTCCAGACATTTTGATCTCCCTTCTTCTTCTTCTTCCCCCTCTTCTTTCCCTCTTCCTCTTCCTTCTCCTCCCCCTCTTCTCTCTTTGCATGCACACTCCTTTCTCTCTTTCTCTCTCTCTCACCTCCTAACCCCTCCTTTCTCCATGATGACTTCCCTGGCCTTGGTGTTTGGGGCCAGTGAGTTCGCCCACCCAAGATCAGCTTCCCAATTAAACCTACTTTTAATACAATCTAATCTGGCTTAAAT
>JADRCD010234510.1:29050-40963 GCA_019843815.1 Montemys delectorum
GTCATGGAATATCTTGTTTTCTCCATCTATAGTAATTCAGAGTTTTGATGGATGTAGAGTATCCTGCGCTGGCATTTGTGTTCTTGTAGGGTCTGTATGACATCTGACCAGGACCTTCTAGCTTTCATAGTCTCTGGTGAGAAGTCTGGTGTAATTCTGATAGGCCTACCTTTATATGTTACTTCACCTTTTTTCCTTACTGCTTTTAAAATTCTTTCTTTGTTTAGTGCATTTGTTGTTTTGACTATTATGTGGTGGGAGGAATTTCTTTTCTGGTCCAGTATATTTGGAGTTCTATAGGCTTCTTGTATGTTCATGGGCATCTCTTTCTTTAGGTTAGGGAATTTTTTTTTTTCTATAATATTGTTGAAGATATTTACTGGCCCTTTAAGTCGGAGGTCTTCACTCTCTTCTATATCTATTATCCTTAGGTTTGGTCTTCTCGTTGTGTCCTGGATTTCCTGGATATTTTGGGTTAGGGTCTTTTTGCATTTTGCATTTTCTTTGACTGTTCTGTCAATGTTGTCTATGTTATCTTCTGCCCCTGAGATCCTCTCTTCTATCTCTTGTATTCTGTTGGTGATGCTTGCATCTATGTTTCCTGACTTCTATCCTAAGTTTTCTAACTCCAGAGTTGTCTCTTTTTGTGATTTCTTTATTGTTTCTACTTCCATTTTTAGGTCCTGGATGGTTTTATTCAATTCCTTCACCTGTTTGTTTGTGGTTTCCTGCAATTCCTTAAGGAATTTTTGAGTTTGCTCTTTAAGTGCTTCTACTTGTCTACTTGTGATCTCCTGTAATTCTTTAAGGGATTTTTTTTGTTTCCTCTTTATGGGCTTGTACCTCTTTACCTGTGTTCTCCTGTATTTCTTTAAGGGAGTTATTCATGTCCTTCTTAAACTCTTCTAGTACCACCATGAGACATGATTTTAGATCCAAATCTTGCTTTTCTGGTGTTTTGGGATATCCAGGACTTGCTGCGGTGGGAATACTAGGTTCTGATGAAGCCAAGCAGTCTTGGTTTCTGTTGGTAGGATTCTTGCATTAGCCTTTTGCCATCTCTTGATCTCTGGTGTTAGATATTCTTGGTGTCTCTGACTAGAGCTTGTCCTGTCCCTGCTGCCCTGGGACTCCCCTGCAACTCCTGAGGCCTGTGCCTCCTGTCTGGTCCCACCTTAGAAAGTCACCGGAGAGAAAATGGTGGATCTCTCCTGAATCTCTGGTTTAATCACTCCTTGGAGGCATGCCCTTCACTTGCAGGGAGGAGGCAGAAAGGGTCCCTAATCCAGCACTGTCACTTGAAAGCTCCCATCTGTTAATTTTAAAGAACCTATCAAAAGATATCAATGGACAGTCCTTCCTCAGGGCATGACTAATAGTCCTATGTTATGTGGAAAATTTGTGGCACAAGTCATTGATATATTTCCAATTACACAGATTATGTCCTATTAGCAGGAAAAAACCTCAGGATTTACTTTTATGTTATAGAGACTAGCAAGTTACCTTAGCTGAAAAGGGACTGCAGATAGCTCCAGAAAAGATGCAAATTTAGGATCCGTATAAATTTTTAGGATTTACACTCACGGATCAATCTACTATTCCCCAAAAGATAGTTATTCATAGAGACAGATTAAAAACTTTAAATGATATTCAAAAATTATTAGGTGATATCAGTTGGCTTCATCCCTACCTAAAGCTTACTACTGGAGAATTGAAACCTTTATTTGATATTCTCAGAGGTAATTCTAATCCAAATTCTCCTAGATTTTTAACTAAAGAAGGAATGTCAGCTTTACAGCAGGTAGAAAGAGCTATTGAAAATCAATTTATTACTTATATAGACTACTCTTTAACTCTGCATTTGTGAATTTTCAATACAACTCATATTCCTACAGTGTTGTCAGAGCAAAAAGCACCTCTCATGTGGCTACATTCAAGGGTATCTCCTAAACGTAATATCTTGCTATATTATTCGGCAGTATCTCATATGATCACGCGTGTTAGAAAGCAAGTACTGACTTATTGTGGCAAAGAGCCAGAATGTATCATTCAGCCTTTTAGATCACGATTCCTGGTTGAAACAGCATAGCACAGATTGGTTGCTTGCTCAGATAGGATTTCTGGGAATTATAGATAATCATTATCCTCAGGACAAACTGATAAAATTTTTATTTATTTTTTTTATTTTTTTTTCAAGAATATAAAGGCAGGTTTATTGAGAGACAGTTCTCAGGAGGGTTCACCCGTCTTACTGGTGGAGGTCAAGGAAGTCGCCTGATAAAATTTTTAAATGTGTATGAAATGATATTTCCTAACATGACTTCATAACAGCCATTGAGTAATGCCCTTCTGATATTTACTGATGATTCTTCTAAAGACAAGCTGGAAATCTTATGAATAATCAACAGATAGTCATAGAAACTCCTTGTCTCTCAGCTCATTTAGTTGAATTAACAGCAGTATTAAATGTGTTTCAGGCTGTGACTGATACTTTCAATCTTTTCACTAATAGCCTATACGTGGCACAATCAGTTCCTTTGTTAGAAACATGTGGTAAATTTAATTTTAACACTACAGCAGGCTATTTATTTTCACAGTTGCAAAATGTCATTCTTGCACGAAAAAATCATTTTTATATTGGTCATATACGAGTTCATTCTGGTCTTCCTGGACCATTGGCTACAGGTAACGATTGTGTTGACAGAGCTCTTGTAGGAGAAGTTTTAGTTTCAGATCCTGTTGCACTAGCTAAACGTGAGAATGAAAAATTCCACTTTTCTAGCCATACCTTGAGACTCAGACGTTTCCAAAGAGCAAGCAAGAGTGATTGTAAAACAATGCCCTAACTACATTATATTGTCTCCAGTTCCACATTTAGGGGTAAATCCAAGAGGCCTTATGCACAATCATATTTGGTAGATGGATATAACTCATTATGTAGAATTTGGAAAGCTTAAATATATACATGTCAGTATTGACACTTGTTCAGGATTCTTATTTGCTTCCCTGCATTCAGGAGAAGCCTCTAGAAATGTAATTGATCATTGTTTATAAGCCTTTAATATTATGAGTTTACCTAAAGTTATTAAAACGGACAATTGGCCAGCTTATTCTGGCAAAAACTTTTTGTCATTTTGTAAAGAATTTGGCATCAAACATAAAACTGGAATCCCATATAACCCATATAAGCCAAGGGATTGTTGAATGTGCACACCACACTCTTAAAAATTGGCTTTTGAAAACTAAAGGAGGAAATTTCTACCCTCCTAGATCTTCAAAAGCACACCTTGCCTTTGTGTTATTTGTTTTTAACTTCGTGCAAACTGATATCAAAGGTCATTCCACTACAGACCAACACTGGCATCGTAATACTTCAAGTTTGTATGCCATGGTCAGATGGAGAGATCTACTCACTAATCCTGGCATTGTCCAGATCCTGTTTTGGTTTGGGGCAGAGGGTCCATGTGTATTTTTTTCTCAGAAGGAAGATGGGGTACATTGGCTGTCTGAATGATTGGTCTGTCAGGTGTCCACAGCCTTCTTAGTAAGTGTGCTTAAATGCACTACTGAAAAAAAATTTTTCTTTGTTCTTTTGTTTTTAAGCTGACAGCTTTTTCTGTCACTCTGGAAATGCCTGCTTACGTCAAATTATCTTGCTCATGCCATTAGCTAAAGTTTGGTTACTCCTAAAGCGTTTAGCCCTTTTAGGTTGGTGCAATCCCGGAGTCTTCAACCTGAAGTTATAATCTGCAATTGAATTGAGGCCTGTTCTCAGCAAAGGTTCCCAGAGTCAGAGCTGATATTTTGCAACTCAATCAGGTGCCTACACTCATATCCAGCACACTGGTGTGCAGTTTTATGAGGACTTCAGGTAAGCTGGCCTCCAGAGAGACTGTGATAGCTTGTGGACACATGGGAATGAGGTGCATTTTGAGAACCTTTGTTCAGCGAGTTAGGTCTCTGGCAAAGAAGTCAACCTAAGATAGAGGCACGTGCCGAGTGGCTGTGTTTAAAAAAAAAAAAAGAAACATGAAATGAACCCATTTTGTAGAATTCAAACTAGATGCACATGATTCTCTATGATGGGTAATATATTTTGCCAGTAGATATTATACTGTAGGTGAGATCCACCAAGACATTGTGAAAATTCCCATACGGGACTGTGATGTATGATTATGCCTTAGTCCTGCTATTTTCTAAATAAAAAGGGAGGAACTGTTACCTCCCCCCACCCCAGCCATCAGACTTCTGGCAGTCTCTAGTTGGAGGCTACCACCTGGGGAGCTAAGACAAATGCTCTCTGCAGACTGTCAGTTCATCTTTGAAGAAGCCACCTGATCATGCTTACCACCTGAGTTTCTCCGAACCTGGAGACTTTGGCACCTGAAACTTTTTGCAGTGTTTATGTTACGCAAATATCATGTAATCTAGAGATTTGGTTTCAGTTTCTCCTGTGACTATAAAAACCCTGGCTCATCTAAATAAAGTGAAGTCTTGATTGGGGTATTTCAACTTGACTTTGTGATTTCTCTTTGCATTTCGAATCCTCTATTTCAGGTCCTTTGTTCCCTTCACTGAGTGAACCCAGTTTGTGAAAATGCAGGCAGTTTCAAACAATTGCTTTTGTTATATTTATATTCATGAAGCAATGGCCTATAATTACAAAATAAATTCTATCATGTGGAGGACTATTAGCCTATCATATCATGAGTTCTAAAGCATATATCATCAACCAAGCTTGACTCTGTAGTCCAACTTTTGCTTTTTTGATCATATGCCAAATCAGAGAAATTTTATAGATACTGAGATTCAGTGAAGAGATCACATGAATATTCACAGCATTCTAGAATCCTTTAAAGAAAGTAGAATAGTAATTATATAAACAGTTTTTATTAAAGATTTAAATTAATTTAGAAAGTAATCCACAGCTCTTTTTATGATTTTGAAAAAATCACTCTCAACAGTGAAATGCAAAGTAAAACTACTACATCACTACAGTCAGAATGTCTTTCATTAAGAAATCTGACAGCTGTTACATACTTCTGCCAGCAATGGAGAAGTCTTCCCCTTGCTCCATCCACATCCTCACCAACATGTGCTGTCACTTGAATTTTTGATCTTAGCCATTCTGATGGGTACATGATGTGATGTCAAGGTCTTTTTGATTTGCATTACCTTAATGATTAAGGGAATTGAACATCTCCTTAAATGCTTCTTGGCCATTCAATATTCCTTTGCTGAGAATTCTTTCTTTAACACTGAGCTCCCTTGTAATTAGATTGCTTGGATTGTGTGTGCCTAATTTCTTGAGTTCCTTATAAATTATGGATATTAGCCCTCTATCTGATGTAGGGTTAGTGAAGATCCGTTCCTAATCTGTAGGCACCCAGTGCCATTTTGTCCTAACAATGGTACCCTTTTCCTTATAGAACTTTTCAGTTTTATCAGTGCCCATTTATCATTTATTGCTCTTAGAGTCTGAGACATTGGTGTTCTGCTCAGGAAGCTGTCACTTCTATCAATGCATCCAAGGCTATTCCCCCACTTCATCATCTATTAGATTTAGTATATCTAGTTTTATGTTGAGATATTTGATCCACTTGAACTTCAATTTTGTGCAGGGTGATAAATATGTATCTATTTGCTTTCTTCTAGATATAGACATCCAGTGAAGTCAACAGAATTGATTGAAGATGCTTTGCTTTTTCCATTATATGGTTTTGCCTTCTTTGTCAAAGAGACCTGGGATGAGGAAGGATAGGGAGACTCTTGGGGGTGAGGCTAGCTGATATTCCTACCAGAGGCAGGTGCATAGAATGAATTAGCCACCTCCTGTAGCTAGGAAGGACTTACAGAGGAGGGAGGGGGACATCAATCCAACTAGAAAAACCTTAACCCAAAATTTGTCTTGCCTACAGTATATGCAGTAATACTGATAGAGCAGAGACTGAGGAAATAGCCAACCAATGACTGTTCCAACTTGAGGCCTATCTCTTGTGAGAAGCCAGTCTCTAACACTATTAATGATACTTTGCTATGCTTGCAGGCAGGACTAACATAATGGTCTCCTGAGAGGCTTCATCCACCAGCCCAGAGAATCTGATGCAAGAGAGGAGGATAGAAGTGAGCAAGTGACCAAGTTTGATGGGTTAAAGACACCACAAGAAAAAACAGAGTCAATTAACCTAGTACAAGGGAGGCTCAGAGAGCCTGGGTGACCAACCTAGGAACATACAGGACTTGGACCTAATCCACATACATATTTGTAGCAAATATGCCTCTTGGTCTTCATGAGGGTCTACTAATAGGTAGAGATTGCTCTCTGAGTCTCTATTCCCTGCCATTGTTTACGCATTCCCCCTACATTGATTGCCTTGTATGGCCTCAGTAGGAAAGGTTATGCCTACTCCTGCTGGGACTAGCTGTCCCAGGTTAGGCTGCTACCCAAAGGGAGCTCCAGTTCTTTAAAGAGAAGGGGACAGGGGAGGGAGGGAGAAGGGAAAAGGGCTATGATCAGGATCGAAAGTGAAAAAAATATAAATATGTAAATAAATAAGTAAATAAATAAATAAATAAATAAAATACATGAGTGAATCTGGGGATGTATGTAGCTCAGGTTCAGCATACTAGAAAAGCATGCATAGGTCTCTGAGTTCCACTTATAGCACTGTACAGAAACTGGTAATATGAGTAAAAATAAAGTATTTCAACTAAAAAAAAAGGAGAACTGACAGTAAGTACTGCAGGGATATGAGAAAAGAGGAAAATTATTCACTACAAGTGAGAGTAGAAACTAGTACAGCTAGTAGAAATCAATTCAGAAGGTTCTCAAATATTAAAAAGAAGATTATCATGTGACCCAGCTAAACCTCTCCATGCTATACACCCAATGGTTTCTACATCCTATACTGTAGGTACATGAACATAAGTGTACTGCTCTAAATGGAACCGGCTTAGGTGTTTGCCTGCTGAGAGACAAATGGATAATAAAAAGGACTACATATCTACAATACAAACTTAAATACAAAGTATAATGAAAATAAATTTAATACATTGTTAAATAATGGTAGATATAGAAAATATTATAATAACCAAGATGACTCAAATTTACAAACTTAGAAAAATTTAAACATCTGTACTTGACATAATAGAATGTTCTCTGTGTATGTGTATATTTATGTGAATGTGGATAAAGTCAAGGAAACTAGAATGAATATCAAAAGAAAAAGAAATATAAAATTAAGAATAATAGAGGTTTAGAATATGAGCACATGGAATATGAAAGACAAAGGACACTAATGAGTAAAGGTTACATTGGGAGTTAAGGGGACATGAGGGCTTAGAAAAGATAAGGGGAAAAGATAACCTAGAACATATATTCTTCAAAGCAGTAATTATACATATTCCCATGTGTGCTGTGATGGTTTGTATATACTTGGCCTTGGGAGTGGCACTATCAGGAGGTATAGCTTGTTAGAGGAGGTTTATCACTGTGGGTGTGGGCTTTTAATGTCTTCTTCATAGCTTCCTGGAAGCCAGTCTCCTCCTGTTTGCCTTCAGATGAAAATGTTGAACTCTCAGCATCTCTTGCACCACGGCTGCCACAAGTCTGCCATGAGCCCACCTTGATGATAGTGGACTGAACCTCTGAATCTGTAAGCCACCCCCAAATAAATGTTGTTTTTATCAGAGTTGCTTTGGGGGCTAGAAAGTTGGTTTAGATGCTGAAAGCACTGTTTGCTCTTCCAGAGGTCCTGAGTTTGGTTTCTAGCACCCACATGTTGGCTTACAACCATCTGTAATAGGATCTGATGTCTTCTTCTGGCTTGCAGGAATAAATGTAGGCAGAACACTATATACATAATACAAAATCTTTAAAAAAGTTGTCTTAGTCATGGTGTCTTCTCATAGCAGTAAAACCTTAACACAGAAATGTGCTAATTTTAAAAACAATTTTAAGTGTCATTACTAATAAATATAACATTGCCTACATTTTATTAGAAATATCTAGCTTTTCAAACTTACAAGGAAATCTTGTCTATTTCAGCAAATATTTTATAATAAAGTACCATTTAAAATTTATAAGTTTCCGATGTTATAGTATATAGTCAATATAAAGGGTATATTTTATAGAAAAATAAACAATTATAAACATTTTAGCACACACACAATTCTATTATAGAGATTAGTTATGCATCCTTTGCTATGATGTAACTTTAAGTATTTCAGACCACACAGTATTATATAAGCATGTGAGGGTTGATGGATTCAACTTGATATATTAATGATATAATTATTAGTGATATCTACTGATCAGCACTCCATAAAATCCCAGCATATTTTGCATATAGAGAATGGACAACCGATAAATACTAAAGATCATGCTTATCTTTAATATTCAATCTTGAATTCACATGATACCTTTAAATATCACATGAATATACTACATTTAAACATAAAATGTTTTCTCTAATTAGATTTTAAAGATACTATATAGAATACCACCAGCTCACTGGCTCAGATTCTACCAGTCTGTCTGGGCTAGCTGGTGCCCTGAGCAGACCTTGGGCGGAAACTCCACAGCAAGTCCCACAACACCCAGAGGAAGCTCCACTCCCAGGTGCTCTAACATGCCTAAGATCAGAAGTAAGGAGGACACAACATCTATCCCAACACCAGGAGTAACTGGGACCAGTGAGACTAGGCACACAGGAACTCTGCCAGCCCAGTGGCTGAAGTTCCTTCCAGTCTGTCTGAGTTGGTGCCCTGAGAAGACCTTAGGCACAAACTCTACACCCAGTCCCAAAACTCCCAGAGGTAGCTCCACTCCCAGGCACTTTAGCAAGCCCAGCATCACAGGATCATAGGATCACAGAATCACAGAATCACAAAGAGAACTTGACTCTGAGGAGTTCTGACACAAGCAGGGTCACAGGAAGGAAAGGCTCCAGACAGATTTTTGTAAGGGCAGGTAGCACTAGAAATAACCAGATGGTGCTGGGCAAACATGAGAATATAAGCAACACAAACTAAGGTTACTTGGCATCATCACAACACAATATTACCACCATAGCAAGTCCTAGACACACCATCACACCAAAAAAGCAAGATTCAGATATAAAATCACTTCTCATGATGATGATACGGGACTTTAAGAAAGACATAAATAAGCTGGGCAGTGGTGGTGCATGCCTTTTATCCCAGCACTTGGGAGGCAGAGGCAAGCAGATTTCTGAGTTCAAGCCCATCCTGGACTACAAAGTGAGTTCCAGGACAGCCAGGACTACACAGTGAAACCCTGTCTCAAAAAAACCAAAAAAAAAAAAAAAAAAAAAAAAAAAAAAAAAAAAAAAAAAAAAAAGACATAAATAACACCCTCAAAGAAATACAGGAGAACACAGGTAAAAAGCTAGAAGCCCTTCAAGAGGAAACAGAAAAATCCCTTAAAGAACTACAGGAAAACACAATCAAACAGGTGAAGGAAATGAGAAAAACCATCCAGAATCTAAAAGTGGAAATAGAAACAATAAAGAAATCAGAAATAAAGACAGCCCTGGAGATAGAAAACCTAGGAAAGAAATCAGGAGTCATAGATGCAAGCATCACTAACAGACTACAAGAGATAGAAGAGAGAATCTCAGGGGCAGAAGACACCATAGAAAACATTGACACAACAGTCAAAGAAAATGGAAAAAGCAAAAAGTTCCTAACCCAGAACATCCAGAAAATCTAGGATGCAATGAGGAGACCAAACTTAAGGATAATAGGTATAGAAGAGAGTGAAGACACCCAAAGTAATGGGACAGTAAAAATCTTTAATAAAATTATAGAAGAAAGCTTCCCTGACCTAAAGAAAGACATGCCCAATGAATACACAAGAAGTTTACAGAACTCCAAATAGACTGGACCAGAAAAGAAATTCCTCCTGTCACATAATAATAAAAAACCAAATGCACTAAGCAAAGAAATAATTTTAAAAGCAGTAAGGGAAAAGGTCAAGTAACATATAAAGGCAGGCCTATCAGAATTATGCCAGACTTCTCACCAGAGCCTAAGAAAGCTAGATGAAGATCCTGAGCAGATATTATACTGACCCTACAAGAACACAAATGCCAGTCCAGGCTATTATACCCAGTAAAACTCTCAATTACCATAGATGGAGAAACCAAGACATTCCATGACAAAACCAAATTTACATAATATCTTTCCACAAATCCAGCCCTACAAAGGGTAATAGATGGAAAACATCAACATAAGGAGCAAAACTATACTCTAGAAGAAACAAGAAAGTAATCTTTCAACAAATCCTTACAAACCTAATTCCACCTCTTACAACAAAAACAACAGGAAGTGATAATTACTTTTTCTTAATATCTTAATATGAAAATTAATATTACCAATACATCCTAATCGATTGAAATCCAAAAATATGAGGAATTAGAAGTTTGTAGACTGTCATCCAATAGTCTCTCTAATTTGGTAATTAGAGAAATAGGTCCAGTATTGCACAATTCATTTACACTTTCATCTTGTTTGTTCGTGTACAACATAAGGGTCTTGAAATCTTGCTTCTCCTATCTCAGCCTCTTTTATTAGTAGTATTGTTTATTTCATATTTTTATACTATACTATGGTTTTCAGAACAGTTTACATATTTCAAAGTATTTATATACCCAAAAGAAATGTAGACAATCAAATTGGGAGGAGGCTTGTAAGTGGAAAAACAAAGAATGAGACTGAATGCTTTGTTGGACGTTTGTAACTCTTGTATCAAGTTTGAAGAAGACTTTAAGTTACTCTTTCTTTGAGAGGAATGCTTTTCCAAATTATCACAGCCAATATACCAGATTCTTACCCTCAGCTAATGTCTGTGCCACCCTCCAAGTGGAACCATTGTTCATAAAAACAGTTGGTGAACGACTTTATAGACAGACCACCTTAATACACACACTATTTTAAGAAATGAATGTAACCTGTACTCTGTGGGCTGAGAATAAAGTCACTCACTCAAGTCAAATAGCTTTGACTATAGCAAGAAGTCTGTAATCCAGAAATTGTACCTACAGTTCATTGCTTGGTGCAGCAGAACTCTCAACTCTCAGCTTAGCTATGATGGAGGTAAAATCCTTTGGTGATGTGAGGGTCATTGAAATATATATAGCCTTATTACAATGAAATTCAATGTCTAAAATTTCTTATTTTGGGCTTGTACCACAGTAAGAGCCAAGATTTTAAGCTGTACTAAAAACAAAGCAAACAAACAAACAAAAAGACTTTATATATTCATGTTCATTTAAGAAAATACTACTAGTGATGTATTATTTTGAAATATACAGTTAATATGTTTGGAGTTATTTAAAATTTATATTGAGAAAAATGTATATATTTTCCGTATTGCTGTAGACAAACATCTACATACGTTTGTTCAATTGATTGTTGTTCAACTGATTGTTGTTTTACATCAAACAACTTTTATAATACTCATTTTCATTGTTATAATATTTTATAAATTTTAAAGAACATGACAAAAAAGATATAGTAGTTATTGGAGGGAAACAAGAATGTGATTTAATTCTATTTACTTAAAATATGTTTTTAAATGTTAACAAATTTAGATAAACTGAAATCATGTAACTTTTCTGAAAATAATGCAATAAAACTTAAAAAAGATACTATATAAACACATTATTTAATCATTCATTGAGAAATCATGGTATAATTTTTTAAAAAGATAATATTTCAGCCATTTGCTTTATTTACAATTTGGACCACCATTATAACTAGACTTTTCTTCATAAACCTTTTAAGAATAAGGAAATTGTATCAATGGTAAAATTGAATGACTCAGCTAAATTTATTAAAAGTAGTGGCTAGGACCCTTTTTACAATGATTGGAAACATTTTTATTTAATT
>JADRCD010234512.1:0-26144 GCA_019843815.1 Montemys delectorum
GCTGGGTGCATGGGTACTTTTCTCAAGAAACCTCTGAAATTATAATTTCAAGGTCCACTGGTTTAGTCTCATGTATTTAAGTAATATGCAAAGTAAAAACTATGTCACTATTTTGATCAAAATAATACCACTTGTAATAAAAATTCAGTTTAACACTGAGTGTTCATTAAGTACTTGGTACAAAAATATTTTACATGTAAGAAATATCAACCAGTAAATATCACAATCAGCTATAAACCTAACAGGTGGGGGGAGATGGGAGCAGGAGGATCAGTAATTCAAGTCCAGAGGCTAGAGAGACAGCTCAGTGCTTAAGAACTCTTGTTCTTACAGAGGAGCCAGGTTCAATTCTCAGCACCCACAGGATAGCTCATGACAGTCTATAACTCCAGTTCCAGGGAAGCTGGTGCCCTGCTTGACCTCCACAGACACCAGCCAGGCATGCATGTCATACACAGACATGCATGCAAACAAAACACACTCATGCAACATAAAGTCAATTTAAAATTTAAAAAGAAAAAAAAAAAAAGATCTGTCTTAGGAAATACCTTGTCTCAAGAAACCAAAACTAACTATACAATGTAAAAGAGTAGTACACAAACTGCAAATACAGAGACAGCCTCAACACACTCTGGAGTACTGTCCCAATCACAATCAATTAAGACCTGGGATTCACTTGAAGTATAAACTTCAGGCCCACAAATAATGTAAGGAAGCAGAAACAGCATTTTAAGATTGCCCCGAGCCTCATGTAAACCAATGTGAGAAATACTACTTAAGGAAGCAAGAGAGGGCCAAGGTTGCGACTGTGCCCATGCCTCCACTACTGCATTTCCTCTTCATGTCTCATCCAGACCGAACATAATTTTACAATTTAATGAGTTATGATTTTATTTAGATTTTTTTTCTAGCAATTTCTCTTGACTTTAACTGGTTTTAAGAACATACATTTCAAAAGTAATTACATACTTTTAAGTAACTTACTCCATTGCAGAAAGATCCATATCGACTTCTTCCCCATTCATCAGTGGAATTTTTTTCTTCTTGTTCCTATATTTGAAGAAAAGTAAAATTGAAAACTGTGTGATTTCCAAATCAGAATAGAGATAACAAGCAGGCAAAGATCAAATAAATGGTTTCATGAAACACTAAAAAGTTTCTAAAAGTGGAGTGATTGCTGACATAGAGCGTGAAAACCAAATCTATCTCGAAGCTAGAGAAAATGGATGTTGATTTTTTTTAATTATTATTATTAAAGGTTAATGGAAGCAAAACAGCCTGCAATATATGACTCCCCTTCACCCCACAAAAAAAAAAAAATTATAGCCAAAAACCATAAGCATATAGTCCCACAAATTGACGGGTGGTGGTGGCGCACGCCTTTAATCCCAGCATTTGGGAGGCGGAGGCGGGCGGATTTCTGAGTTCCAGGACAGCCAGGGCTATACAGAGAAACCCTATCTCAAAAAAAACAAAAATAAATACACTGCCCCCCCACACACACACACACAGTCCCACAGCATATAATCCAAGTACTTGGGAGGCAGAGGCAGTATACATAGTTCTAGGCCAGGCTAGACAACAGTATGAGACTCTGTTCTAAAAATAAGTTAAATAAATATAAAACATACTTAATTCCAAAGACAAAGGTGTTTCAACAAGAGAAAGTAAGGGTTGAGTGTGTTTGGTGTCGAGGTGCATGCCTGTGATTCTGACATTTGGGAGGCAGAAGTAAGGTCAAGGCTGGTAGAGTTGCATGAATGAGCTACTGTCTCCGAAACAACAATCAGACTGCAGACAGAGTATGCATGGCATTGCTACTGTGATATAGCACAGGAGCAAAAGCCAACAGGTAACATGCTCTTCCTCATGCCATATAACTGGACTTTTACTTAGGTATTTTTACATACGGGATTTGCAGTTTCTTCTCCAGTGCACAATTATGACTCACTGCCTACCTTCTGCTTTTGGAGTGGCAGGGTATGTCATGTTTAAGGCTGTTTTCTTCAATTTGCAAGGTATGGTTGAAGGATCCATCTAACTCTTGCACTGTCACTTTAAGTGGTCCCTTTAAAAACAACAATAGCAACAACATACCATTTAAAGACTACTAGAAAATGGCCAAGACATAGCCCTACCTTTAAAGACAGATAAGATATAAAATCGTGCTACATAAAATACATATTACCAGAAGTACAATGGCTGCTGGTGTCAAGGACAGGGAAGAGCGGAGTGCATGCTCTGAAGTCCATCCAAGACTTCCCTAAGTACATACTCACTGAGATTCATCAGTAACCCCAGCTTGAGAGCCCCTCCTCTAACAGAACTGGAGACAACAAAGCAGCATGCTCCTCTAGAGAAGCACTTACCACGTACTTCTGGGTGCCAGGAGATGTGTAATCTTGTTTTATTTCTAGTTCTAAAACATTTCGTTTTCTATTAAATGCAAAACTTCCGTAAAACTTTACCACTCCACTCTGGTCTCTAAAATATTGTAAAGGAAATTTTACATACTGAAATGAAAATATGCAAAAACCAAAATGAAACAAAAAACTATTATATTAATAATTTTCAAATGTATTCCCACTATATCAAAGTCTCAAACTTCATTATATCCCACATGGCAAAATATTCAAAATTCTTTTGAAAAACATTTACCAGATTAAAGAAAATTTCTGAAATATTAAGAAACTTGTATTTTGAAAGTAATGTCACTCTACTGGATTCTTAATAGTACCTTGAAGTGAAAAATGTAAGAATTGCCAAATTCTAAGATACCATTCAAGTTGTGCCAAGCCTCGAGCATATTTCAAAGTCACCAGACCATTTCATCTTATAAGTAATATTATAAGCCAGTCTGCTAGAGTATTTACCTTATCCACCATGGAACCTACTTTCTACTCATATTAAAAAGTACAAAATATGCCAAAGTTTATAAATAGAGACATCAATGTTTAAATATGAATCATAGTTCAATTCCTTTGGAAGGAGCTTTAGAAGATGGAAGTCACAGCTTAGTTATTTCTGTTTTTTAAAGAAGTAACAATGAATCACCACCCTCTTTCCCATCTTCCACACAGCTTATTCCCTTCCCCATGTTGTTGAACTGCTACTGAAAAGGATACACCCACTGCTTTATTAAGGGCTGGATGTCTTTGCCAGAGACATTGGAAATGGACTTCAAAAAACCATAGGTGGAAACCAGCATCTGGCTCCACATATGCGACTGGAACTTCTGAGATGAGGCAGTACTGGCCAGACTTAGTAGTTTATTGAAAACCTGCAAAGACAGAAGGCCATATAACACTGTTTCCAATTGCACACTGCACCAGTCTGCACTGGCATATCATGTGATCATTTACAGAAGGTAAAAATTATGTAATGTATACATTTTTCAGGTTAAATACTATAAGGAAGAGAAACATACAGATATTTAAACAGGATATAAGAGCACTGTTCAGAGAAACATTCCTGAATGCTAACATAACACTGTTTATTAAGAAGCACAATATGTAATACCTGCCAAATCTTACACAGGAATTCAAAACTAAGGGTGCTCATTAGAAGCAAGTATGGTACTCTCATGTCAGAAATCTCATGTGTTCTACTTTAAAAGGGGAGATGGGGAGAGGTGTGGGGCTGAGGCTCAGCAAGATGGCATTTACCTAGTGCCTGTGAGAGTATCATGGCTCACTAGCATTATAAAAGGAAACTCATAAATGGCAATACTAGTTAACATCTATACCATTCTAGAAAGGACAAATGCCCTCTCATGGCACATTTTCCTCATTTATATTTCTGTTCTTCAATCTTTAGAGAAAACTTATGTTTCCATCTTTACATCAAGGATTAAACTCAGGGCCCCATTCACATTAAGTCAGTACTCTAATTTACTACATCCTCAGCAAAAACTATTTTTTTAAAAAGTTTTTGTTTTAAGCCTATCTTTAAGAATTAACATTCTTAACATTCAAGGGGGCTGGTGAGATGGCACAGAGGCACTGACTGCTCTTCTAGAGGTTCTGAGTTTAATTCCCAGCAACCATATGGTGGCTCACAACCATCTATAATGGGATCTGACATCCTCTTCTGGTCTGCCAGTGTACATGCAGGCAGAACTTTGTATATATAATAAATAAATCAATCTTTAAAAAAAGGAATGTTATCAGTGGAGGGGGAGGCTAGCTGCTATTTTTAATGCATCTATCAGTTTGAGAATTGTAATGGTTTGTATATGTTTGGCCCAGGGTAGAGCACTATCAGGAGGTATAGCCTTGTTAGAGTAGGTGCGGCCTTCTTGGAGTATGTGTGTCACTGTGGACGCGGGCTTTAAGACCCTTGCCCTAGCTGTCTGGAAGCCAGTCTTCTGCTAGCTGCCTTCTGAACAAGAGGTGGAATTCTCAGCTCCTCCAGACCCACATCTGCCTGAATGCTGCCATGCGCCTGCTTTGATGACAATGGACTAAACCTCTGAACCTGTAAGCCAGCCCCAACCAAATGTTTCCAGTATAAATGTTGCCTTGGTCATGGTGTCTGTTCACAGCAGTAAAAACCCTAAGATAGGAATATACCTCAGTGATAAAGCATTTGCCTAATGCATACAAGGTCATATATTTGATCCTCTGCATCTCAAAAAATAAGAAAAGAAGAGAAAAGAAAAGACAAGACAAGGGAAGGAAAGGGAAGGAAAAGGAAGGAAAGGGAAGGAAAGGAAAAGGGAAGAAAAGGGAAGGAAAGGGAAGGAAAAGGAAGGGAAGGAATGGAAAAGACAGGACAGGACAAATGGGGAAGGAGAGAAAATGGGCCAAAAGGCAAAAGGATATATGTTTACATGAGTAATCCATCTATCTTGATTCTACTATTTCATCTCCTATACTGTAACTACTTATACTAAAACTTACTTTAAAATAAAGCAAAATTTAACAATAACAATACTGCAATGGATTGTACCATCTTTCTCTGGTGTAAAGTAGACCACTGAGGCCAGGTGTGTGGCAAAGGAGTCCCTCTCTGTACGGAGGCCTTCAGAAGCCATTTTGTGAAGCTGTCAGTATGAAACCTGAGTTGTGTTGGAGACCCTAAGATGCTGGAGGTGCCAGAGCCATGGACAGCTACCAAGGTGAACTACACATAAGGAGTAGAATGAGCTCATGAGATAGAAGTGTGTTGAAGGCAGCAAAGCCAGAAGGATAGAGCCAACTAAGTAAGCCCTTTAACATTGGGCATGGAGCTAAGGGATTTCAAATTTGTCCTGCTGGGTTTTGGTCTTGCTTTGGGCCAATATTTCCTCACTGTGCCTCAATTTCTCCTTTTTAGAATAGCAATGTGTATATATACCACTGTCTGTTAGAAGTATGCAATTTGCTTTTGATTTTACAGAGGGTTATAATTAAGAGATTGCCGTGAGTCTCAGATGAGATTTTTGACTCGGAAATAGTGTTTTGACTATCGCAGAATTTTGAGGTTAGACTGGATGCATTTACCATGATAATATGGCCACGTCTATGAGAAACACAGAGGAGGATGTGGTGATTTAAATGAAATGTCCTCCATGAGTCTCAGGCATCTGAATACTTGGTCAACTGTTGGTAGCTGTTTGAGGATTATGCGGTGTGTGTGGCCTTGCTGGTGGAGGTTTGTCAATAGGAACAGGTTTTGAGGTTTCAGAAGACTCCAATCCCTTTAATGTTCTTAAGTTCTTAATGTTAGCACTTACTTGCAGCATAAATTCCATGCTGATTCTGTTCTCAATCAATCTCATCACAAGGTGAGCTTTACACTGAAACATGGTGTAGTACTCCCAGGACAGGGTATGTGGATGCTTTATTGAAAAGTGGAGGTGAGATGCGGGGCTGAAAAAAAATAACAAAGCTGACTAGTAAAGAAATAAAGTAGAAAAGAGATTTTACATTTAACATAAACGATTTAAGCTGTTCATAATTTTCCACAATTCCAAATTGCTACATTAAATTTTACACCAAGTACTTTTGCACAACAAATACCAAAAAGCAGTTTTTTTATGATTCTATACATAGAATCATATGGAAGAGTATCAAGTATATCAAATTATACTCTCACAGTCATTGTGTGGTGTTCCCTCCAAATTCAGTTTCACCAGTACACATAAAATAAGTTTAAAAAAAAAAACCCAAAACCCAAGCAAAAGGCCTAGGTGCAGCTCAATTGATAATGTATGCAAGAATCCTTGGGTTTGATACTGAGCACTAACACCATATTTGGAAAGTATGTTGATTTATGACTGTCTTTGTTTTGTTAATCAAACCGCTGCCATACTGGAATATGGTATTTGGGGAAACCTGCATCCATGTTCCTAGACCCTAATCACTGTTATCTGGTTCTGGAATGAATGATTTCTTATATTCGGTTTTGAGATCAGAGATGTGTTTTTGTACCAATACCCTCAAGATACAATGGCTGAGTAAACACACGTATTCCTAAACAGAGGAACAGCATAGCAGAACAACATGAGCAAAACAAACCAAAGCCCAGCAGAAAATGTAAATATCATCGTTCCATGTCCAGCACCTAGGAAGTGCTGCAGGAGTTGAGTATGGGTCTTACGTTCTGAAACAACACAGCACTGGCTGCCTCCCTTTGAGAGCACACTCGCTTCTGTCTTGGGCTGCCTTGGTCTGGTTCAGTTGTTTGCAGCTTTCCCTTGCAGGTTTCTCGCATCTCCAACTTCCTCCTAAGATGGCCTCAAGAGGTCTTTTCTATTGTCCCAGGATACAATACTTTCTTCTTTTAATCTCTTTGGCTACCACTTCCCTTTAAGTGTTTCTTTTCTGCTCTTTTCATAGTAAATCTGTCTAAAAGCAGCCAGCAAAATCCATACCAAAGCTTACTAACTGGGCGATCTTGAATCTCAGGATAAGCAAATGTAGACCTGTGGGGTTTTTTTGTTTTGTTTTGTTTTGCTTTTTTGTTTTTTTTTTTTTTGAAAGGCATGGCCTCTGGCTCAATTCCAAGTAGAGTTCTTAGTCATATTATAAACTTCTTGAGTTGGTCTTTACTGCCCATATTTCTCTTGGCATCTGATCTTCTGAGCTCCTAATAGAATTGCCCATTAAACTTACAACAGTCTGGAGATACTGATGTCTATCTCTAGACTGTTCCAAATTCCTTTCAAAATTTAGTTCCAAAGGCTTAAGAAACATGGTTAAGATTAGAGGTAGTAACAGCTCTGCCTCTGGTATAAATTTTCTGTGTTAAACTTTTTGTCTGTAACAAAAACCTGAGCACAATGACTGGGAAGTGGAAGGATTCACTGTGGCTCAGCTTAGTCCTCCTGTTGGAAAGGAAGTGGCTGCGCACAGCTCTGGTGTAACCGGAGGTGGACAGCAGGGGAAACTGCAGGGTTCCGTCTCTCCTTCATTTCATCTAGCCCTGTACTCCAAAGGCTACAGAGATATTGAGGAGCTTCTGGTCTGCTCAGCATCTTTGCACAGACTTACAAGTGTGCTCTGGGGCGTTTCTCAGTGGAATCAGCTTGACAATTCAGGTTAACCAGAACAATAAACAAAATAACTACTTCCATAGATTTTTAAGTTTTATCAAGGCTAGTATGATGAAGATGAACTAGAAAACTTAGCATGTCAAACAGAAAAGCCTTACATTTCTAGGCTTAAATTCAGTTACAGTCATCTCGCGTGATGCAAGAGAAATGCAGAGAGGGGATCTGACAAATGCAGTCTGTGGCATCACACTATCATCATTATGGTTCTGGCCTTAGCTGGCCTCAAGGGACACACTGTAAGGGACTCCTATACGAGGCAACCCTTAAGACGAGGTTTATAATATCACATACTTATCCTTTTCTTTTCCACCACCAAATATGGGATGCAGTAAAACTCCCCCAGTTTTCAGTTCATACGCCACTATTTTATCTAGCTCCTAAAAAAAGACACAAAAGCAAGAGTTAATGAAAACTTCTTCATACAATGATGTTTAGTACCAGGCCACAAATTCCTTTTCCTGGAATCAGATGTAAATGTAAGATAAGCAAACTATATCTGGAGAACAGCTTGTGGTTCTATAAACAGAACAAGCTACACAAGCTGGATGAATGCTAAGATTCGAAAATCTCCCTGTATTTTGTGACTTCAGAGCTTGCTAGCAACTCAGTAACTTCCTTACAGCTCTTTTCAACCTCTCTGATTTGTCCTCTAAATTGATGTATTCCTTCTCAGTATTTTGCATCTGAGGACTAAAGCAACCAAAAGGAAGTTAATTGAATAATGTTAATAATATATCAACTTAAAATGACCCTGTTCTTTTCTAGCATATAATGCCCATTAAAGTTAACAGAAAAAAAGAGAAAAGCTGAAAAGGACAACATCATAACTATACTGGACATTCATGAAGTTTAAATACTATTAGACAGCAGAGAACAGTGGCAGGAAGCATCATGAGATAGTTAAAAGCTAACTGGATCCTGACAATTCAGCTGGTTAGCCATATACTTTACTAAATAATTTAACCTCTATATACCTTAGTTTCTTTACTGAGAAAGTGTGGGTAGTAAGAGAATTAAGATAGTCAGTACTATGTCTAATCACAGTACTACTGTACTACAGTACTACTGTATTATACACTGTAAATGGTTATTTTTGAAATGAAGAATAAACTCGACCAATGCTAAGTGTATGAACTCTCTAGCAACCTTTTGGACAGAGTGTTAATTTAATAATGATATTAAGGTGGGGATTTTTCTATCTGAAAACAACGAATTTAAGGATCGAATCCAATCCAATAATACCATTAAAGTGTCTATGTACTTGATGAGAAACAGATATACAAAATACTACTTTTATTCTTTGCTTTCATCTTTAAATAAAAGGAAAGTATGTGCCAATGACAGAGAACACACAGTAGGTATTGAAGACTAACTGACATATACGTAGCTACTATGTACAAAACACTATTTACACCGCAAGAGCAGCATGCCACTCTCCCCAATGGAGCACGCACTGCCACTACACCATCCTTCCCCAGGTTAAACTTGGAAACAAATGTAGGAAGTTCAGTTATAACTTTTTTTCAGTGATATAATTTTTATTTTATTTGAAAAGAGTTAGTCATTTTTTAAATATTTTAAAAGTACATTACAATAAGTAAAACTGAGGACAAGGCGGGTAGCAAGATGGCTCAGTAGGTGGAAGAGTTTGCCAAAAGCCTGAGCACCTGAGCTTGATTCCCAGAACTCAAGGAGAGTGAACTCTAGGAAATTGTCTTCTGAGCTCACATGCACCCTAGCATGTGCACTGCCCGCAACATACAAAATAAATGCACAAATGAATAAAAGACAGGAGACATGGAAGTCAGAAAACATTACCATATATTACTGACTTACAAGTGGAAAACAAATCTCTCTCTTGTTTACCTCTTTAATCCAATGGTGGTACTCATTGACTCCAAACGTTTTCTTCATCCACAGTCCATAAATATAGCCTGAAATTCCCTTCAGTACCCACTCATCAGACCTAAGGAAAGTCAATAAAACTTTTAATCACTAAAGTATGGCCAAGCAGGATCAAAGAGACTAACAGAAACACTGTGATATGGGCCACTGATATTTTTAGGCAATGGGAGCTTACTAATAAGTTATCAAGTTCCTCATGTCTTTTAGGCTGAGCTGCCCATCCAGCCTTCTTCACATCTGGGTGGATCTTTAACTTTAAGACTGCTAAAAATCAGCCGGGCAGTGGTGGCTCATGCCTTTAATCCCAGCACATGGGAGACAGAAGCAGGTGGATTTCTGAGTTCGAGGCCAGCCTGGTCTACAGAGTGAGTTCCAAGACAGCCAGGGCTACACAGAGAAATCCTGTGTCTCGAAAATCAAAAAAAAAAAAAAAAAAAAAAGACTGCTAAAAATGAAATGCATATTACAAGGCCTGACACACTGTAAGTAGTCAGTTGACGTCCTCTGGAATGAAGTACTAAGTATATGAATCCCCTAACAGGTACTGTTTTGGACAGAGCTTGTGTCTGTCTGGGCTGGAGAGTGTAGCTCAATGACAGTGATTTCTCAGCATGCTTGCAGTCCTGGTTTTGATCATTAGGATAAAAGAAAAGCAAAGCTCACAATGCTTTTGAATTTAGCAGTGTAGTCCTCTGACTATGGTACATTTCTTCACACCACTGTTCAGACTGTCTGCCACTAAAGAAGTACTTGCCCACAGTCAGGGCTGCTTAATTCAAAAGTTCACATTTGCTAGGTGTTCAGGCACATTCTCCGCACTTGGAGGCAGAGGCAGAACAGTCAAAAATTCAAGGTTACTCTCAGTGTCATAGGTGAGTTCAAGAACATCTTAGGCTAGGTTCTTGGACAGGGAATGTTTATCAGTGACAGAGTGCTTGGCTAGCATTTGCAAGGCTCTGAGTTACTGGCAACTCCAACCCCATGTTCTTTATTGTGATGCACAGGCATAATTTTCATACCCTGGGCTTTATAGTATGCTCAAGCTGAACTGTTTAATGGTTGTACTTTCACCAGGGAAAAGGCAATCGGCACCAACCACTCACTTACTGACATACATCCATCACACACACACACACACACACACACACACACACACACACACACACACGCACCCCTGCAAAAAATAAGCAGACTCTTACATTATTAAATATAAAAGAAATTACAATCTCAAGGAAGTTTTGTACAAAGCTTTAAACTAAGTGTAAGTGCCGAGTGTGTAACTCCCACTGCAGTAGGCAGACAGGCAGATGTCTGTGAGGTTGACGCCAACCTATTCTACACTGCAAGTCCTAAGCCAGGCAGAGCTACGGGGTAAGACTTCTTCTCAAGAAACAGACAAACAATAATACAAAAGTCATTCAAGTTAAAGAATATAAAATCATCCCTTTTTTTTTCAGTGTCAGGGCTCCGACTGAGGGCCTAGCACCTACGTGAAAGCCCTCTACCTCTGAGCTGCACCCCAGCTCCAAATGTGCTTCCCTTTCTCTGCTTCCTAGAAAACTGGCAAAAATCTAAACTAAAGAGCAAATTCCTACACCATTAGCACTATTGTTGAAGATAATTAGTCTACTTTTAAAATCACCTCCAACATTTTTCTATATTTGAACACTGACATTAGAATAGTAATTAGTTTTCTGTACCTCCAAATCTGCATTCTATACAACTAGGACATTTTTCAAAAAATCTTATTTTTAAGGTAAATAATATAAGTAACTCTACTGTTTTGTTTTGTTTTGTTTTTTGAAACAGGTCTCACCATGCAGTGGGGACTTCATCTCAACTTGCTACATAGATCAGAATGGCCTTAAACTCGCAGAGATCTACTGGTTGAGTGCTAAAGTTAAAGGCATGTGTCCCTGTGCCCTACTAATTATACTGATTCTACAATCGAAAACAATCTCAATACTTATAAATTACGGGCAACAGTCAGCTTACAATGCAAGACAAGAAAGAAGATGAGAGTGAAGCATGTGGCATAAACCAGTGATGCCCTTGGGGGGCGGGGGGGGGGGGGGGCCATCTGTTCAAGGGCAGACTCAGCTCCATAGTGAGTGTGAGGACAACAGGGGCCACAAGCGACTGTCAAAGAACAAGAGAAGAAGGGAGGGAAGAGGAAGGCAGGACAGGGGAAGTCAGCTTTCCTGATCCTTTGGATCAGTCTGGAACTCTGAAATTACTCACCAGGACATTCTGGATATGAAACATCCAAAGAACTGTTGTGCTAAAGACTGTGCCAAGCACCGTCTGGTCAGTGGCGTCTCATCTATAATCATGGCACTGTGCAGAAGATTTGTGCTGAAAGCCAAAGAAGTCACTTAGGACCAAGAGATGCATAGTCAGTCAGTCAAAATACAGTAACTACACTCTAAAGCAATACAATTTTAGGTTCAAGTTCAATACAGAAGGGAAAAAAAAGAAACTTTCTAATCTTTTCAAACTTTATCTGAAATTCAGTCTACCTAAAGCAAAGAACACAGAGTTTTGTACTGATTTTAATAAAAAATATAAATCACTGGTTTTTGGGTTTGGGGTTTTTTGTTTTTTGTTTTGTTTTTCAAGACAGGGTTTCTCTGTGTAGCCCTGGAGCTCACTCTATAGACCAGATTGGCCTCGAACTCAGAAATCCGCCTGCTTCTACCACCCAGGTGCTGGGATTAAAGGCGTGCGCCACCACCGCCCGGCTGTAAGTCACCGTTTTAAGGAGGAAGAAACTAGTGTTAATCAGAAATGGAGCCTAGTAAAATAGGGTTACTCCAGTAAACCAGCATTCAGTCTGGAAACCACACAGCTTGAAACACGTAGTGCGGGGAGACACTGTCCCCAGAAACCAGAAAAACAGCAACAAAAATAAACCCCAGCCAGGCACTGGTGGCGCACGCCTTTAATCCCAGCACCTGGCAGGCAGAGGCAGGCGGATTTCTGAGTTCGAGGCCAGCCTGGTCTACAGAGTGAGTTCCAGGACAGTCAGGGCTACACAGAGAAACCCTGTCTTGGAAAAGAAAAAGAAAAAGAAAAAATAATAATAAACCCCTTTTCCTGGTATCTATTATATTTTGGCACTCTGTTATTTACTTCTAAATACATTGCTCCATTTTCCCAGCTGTGTTCTGAAGAATGCATAGGGTTAGTGTCCGACATCACACATGAGAGCCTTTAGAGACAGGAAAAGTGAACAATAGCCCTGACATACAAAACTTACAAACGTGGAGCTTCCCCTCCAAAACATATACAGAAAAGGAGGGCTAAAACAGGAAAAATGGTATTTTGACAACAAACCGGTGAGACCAGTACAGTTTTGTAGTGCTACCAAGAAGGCACACCAATCACTTATACAACGTGAAAGCTAAACATTAAGAACTAAACCAGAAATGTGAATGCTAATTGTAGAAGAAGGCACATGATCCATTACTTCCTTATGGAAGAGGCTAAAATGTAACATTTTTACAAATTACCAGATTACCAGATACTCAATCACACCTAAGATTCAAAACTGATTAGCTGATAGCTTTTCCTTGTATGTACTCTAACTTAGGCATCATTTGAAGGGACACTAACCTGAAAATGCTCATAGAAGCATAAGCGGCCACTTCAACATAAGCCTCATCAATGAAGACTGTCTTAAAACAGGAGTATGGATAGCGACAAGTCAAAATTTCTTCATAAAATTCAAAAACTTCGTGAATGTATGATGTAGTATGTTTAAGTAACGGAAGAAGTTGAGGTAAACAAAAATGGGTAACCTGAAAACAAAAGAATAACCAACTCAAAGAAAGGGCATGTTTAGTTTGCAATAAATTTCATAATGTTGAAAATAAGTGTTGTAAAATTAGTAGGCTTGTCAGATCAGGTTCGCAAAATGTTCATTGTACTAAAAAATTAAATTTAAAATGGATTATGTTAAAAGCTTACACACAATGAAAATAAAACTGTTCCAAATTAAAATTTTTCTTCTATGTATAAACTAGAAAGAATTAAATTTTAAGGCTTAACATAATCTCTTATGTGTCTACACCTAGCAAATATTGAGCATCTTATAATAATATTCTAGTAATTTGTGTGTATATGTATATACTATGTTGAAGATTAAACCAAATGGCTTTCACATGCCAGGCAAGGACCACTAAACTGAATCTAGAAATTAATAGTTTATGTTGCCCTGTAATGATGGCTCATAACAGAAATTCTAATTCTTGGGATGTTGAAGCCAGTCTGGGCTACACAGTGACCTCAGTATGAACTAGTTAGTGCTGATCAGTACTATCACATACCAGGAACAATCACTCCAGTTGTCCCCTGAAACTTCAGCTACAGACCAAATACTGGTGTGCCCAATACAGGCAAGTCACACTGGCAGTAAGGAGGTAAAAAATATTCACAACAGAAGTAACGGTCATGGTTTTCATATTAAGCTAAATTCAAAACAAGTATCATAGACTATCTTATGAAACAATTCTATGCCAAATGAATGAAGAAGCCAGGGACGGTGGCCACATCTGCAATCCCAGTGCTTCATGTTCCAAGAATGGAGTCCTGTGGGGAGAATTCTGAATGCTCGTGAGGAAACTTCGAAGAAACCAATATAAGAATCTTGTGACCCTGGGTCAGTTTCTTCACAAACACTGGAATTGTTTTTGGAATATGTTTTTGTGACCCTCCCAGGTGGAACAAATAGAAGTAAGTTTATTTCAGATTATTCACTATAACTGACTATTGCTGTTTTATACACCTCTATGGAAAAACTTGGTTTCTCCCACATGGAGCCACCAGTGGCTTGTTTCCCACATGTGGCTTACCCTTGTAAATACAAATAGTTTACTCATGTGACACTAACCCTCAGAGTATAACTGTCTGATGCTCTGAATAAAATTCTCATTCAGCAGCTGCATTCTCCCAGGCCCCACGGCCTGTAGAACAGTGAGCAGAGAGTGTTACCAGTTCAAAGCTAGGCAGAGCACCATAGTGAGACTGTCGCAAGACAAAACAAGAGCCTAGTAACGTTTCGTCCAGAAGATGATGCCGTGCTCAATCATTTCGTGTTAGACAAAAGTTTGATAAATAAAAGCCAGATGCAGTCGTGCATGCCTCAGTGGCCAGGAAGCTGAGGCAGGAAGGCTCACATGAGTTTGAGGAAAGCCTGGGCCACCTAGCAAGACTGTCGAAGAAAACCAAAAGTAAGACAAAGCAAAATAAACCCAAAATAGTTTGAAAGGTCAGGATGGGATCAAGGCTAACAGTAAGTATGTTACGGTTAGAGAAATGTATGTAAATATAAGTAAACTATTTTAAATATATGAAAACTTTGATTTTTTCTAATATAATGCTTAGCATTAAGAAAAAAAATACGCCTTGGCTAGAGTGTAAGTTGGTTTCTAAAATAACTGTTATTACTAATTTCATCTAAGTCCCACCTCTAGAAGATGGAAAACTACAATTTGAAAATTAAAGCATAAGCACAGTACCACGGAACACATGACTTCAAAGCCCATACAGAGAGACCTTATTTTTAAAGAAAAAAAGTAATAAATAATATTTATTTTCATTTCAGCATACTGAGGTATTGATAGAATCCTGGTCAACAAACTCATCAAAATGTTTTTAACTCCAAATAAATGTGATGTGAAAGATCTTTTTAGTGATAATGTTAAAGTATTTAAAGCATTTAAACACTAAAAAATAGTGTTTATTTATCTGTGCCTTTCTTTTCATAAGGAGTAAAAGCACAGAGAAGAAAAAGATGAGAGAAACGCACATACACGTACCTCATGCATATATGGATCCACAAGTATTTCAAATGGTCCAATGGCCAAGGAGATATTGGATGCTGCTGTAGGAATCGTGAGCATATAATGGAAGGTCTTCTTTCTCATGTCATGAGTATACACTGTCTCCACCAAATCTCCATTGGATACAGCTACCATCGCAGCATCTACTGTAAATTCTAACTTCCAGGTACACAACTCAGAGTATGAATCAACACACGGAAACCAAAATCTACAAGCAGATTAACAGTACAAAATATACTTCAGACTTAAAATATCAGGTCAAGTCGTACTATATAATAGAATCAGTGCATAATACCAAAATATCAACAATTCTAAAACACAACCTTAGAAGAATTAATAATCTGAGGAAAGCCCTCACATTATAAACAATTTCAGTAACATGTAGTGAACTACAGAGCATTAGAAAGAGTGGATTACATTTCACATAAAGATGTAGGTTCTATGTAAATCTACTGATGTCAAACAACAGCAAAAAGCTGGCTATAAAGAGCACAAGCATGAATAAGCCGCTTTACTTAAAGTTCAAAACCAAGCACAATCAATGGTATTTCAGGAACTGAGGAGACAGAACGCCAGGTGAGAACACTGACTCGAAGCAGAGGAGACTCTGCCAAGTGGTGGTGCTATCTGTGTTGATCTGACTGTGAGCTCAACAGGTTGTTCACTTGTGAAAAGTTATTACCTCTTTACATTTAAATGCTGCAGTTTTCTGCATGCATGCTAAAGCTCACTATAAGGCTAAAGAATCGAGCTGATAGGTCATTTCAAAACCCTTCACTAAGGAAAAGATGAAGATAACAAAGCTGAGAAGGAACACTCAATAGACATGACTCACAAGCAGCTTGGAGTTGGCAGGACCAAGCTTACACTGGCCATTCTAGAAAACAGACTGCACATCCAATACTTAAAAACGCAACTAGAAAAATTAAATTAATTGAAAGATATGAATTTATAATCTACCTTGTAGAATTTTGATACCCACAAGAGAAGACATGAGCACCTCTCTCTGCCATACTCCCCTCTACACTGGGTACCACAAAATGAAGACCTCCTTTTGGCTGATCCAAAGAAAAATTAATATGTATCTTCAGGACCTTTAACTCTGTAATAAATGAATATATATATACATTCACTGACACGTAAATAAGCAACAGTAACCTATATAATGAATATACTACCTGAGAACCACAGCCTGACCCTTATATATATTAAGAAACCACAGAGCTGCGTGGAATGTAGCTCCAGCGGTAGGGCACTTGCCTAGATGCTAAAGGCCTGGAATCAAATGCCAGTACATAAAACAAAGACACTGTATACTTGACGCGGCACAGGCTTTTAGAGTGCTCACCTACACTACCTGACAGCTTGCCTCCAGTCTCTCTAGCTGCTGCTTGTAACCTCTCACTAACCATAGCATATTCTCAACATTTCTGACAACATGCAATGTTTTCAGAAAAATTTCAAACCCCCTAATATGGATGCTTTAAGGCCTATCCAATTGCAATTCTATATTTTGAGTTTTTTCTCCTTTTGTATTTTCTCCCAAACTGTTAGCTCTTGACTTGACTTTGAAGAGTAAAGGATGGGAAGTAGGGTGGGGAGGGTTACTGAAGAAACTGCATCGCCTATTATGTTCTTCAATTATATTCTATTTCTGTACAGTAAAAAACACCTTGTGTTAAAATAAAGAGAGATATTTTAACTTCCCCCAGATATCACAAGTGCATGCCCATGCAATGATAAACTTCTACAGGTGCACTACACTGAGTAATACCACTATTTCTCACCTGCTCCCAAACACACTGAAAACAAAGTGTTTTCTTTCTTCTTTGACTTCTATAAGACTAAATAAGGTAGAAAGAAGTTTTCAAACAACAATTGTACTGGTTAAATCTTTAAAGAATGGATCTTGAAGATTTAGAAAGGGTAAATTCAAAGTACATAGGACACGTGGCAAAAGCCCATGTTCTAGCATCTGCTCAACCACAAAATAGCTCAGTGAACTTATTGTGGGACTTGAGAACGAGGTTCTGTAACAAGGAAAAACTAAGACTGTTAATGCTGCAAAAATGCTACTATTCCAAATGGATCTATTCACATGACTTTTAAAGTACCTTTCATTAAAAAGATAAAACAGCCTTGTGTGGTGGCACATGCCTTTGGTCTGAGGACTCAGGAGACTGAGGCAGATGAGTCTCTCAGTTAGAGACTAGCCTAGTCTACAGAGCAATTTCCAGGACAGCCAGAACAAAAGAAAAAAAAAGTGAAAGGAGCTGGTAGCATAGCTCCTTTGACAGAGAACATTCCTAGCATCTACAAAGTGGTTTCCTGGCACTGAAAGCAGGCAATTTTGTAACAGCCCATGGCTAACATATTCATATTAATCCAGAACCCTAAAGAAGAAAAGAATTTTCCAACTCCTTTCACACATTTGTACCGGTTACTTTACAGTTAAGGCAACTTTCTGGCCTATAAATTTAGCAAGATTTATTTCACTGTTCAGTAATACATTCCTGGTGCTTTACCATCGACATGTTTCCAGAGCTCTGACGGAACCTTAATGCAGAGTTCTCCATTCCCCGCATCAGGGTCCACAGCACTGACTGCAGCTGCATATGCATTGGAAAAATAATTGAGGTTTCTCCTGGGGAGATAAAAGCCAACTTGTAATAACAGCAAGCCACACATTTCACCAGATCTTCCCAAGTACCAATGGCATCAATTATTTCTAAGTATTACATCTTCTTACACAATTAATAATAATACGTTTTTAGCCAACTTAACTAATCCTGATACTATTCACCATGTTAAGAAGTATTAATATAGCTGGGCAGTGGTGGCACAATGTCTTTAATCCTAGCACTTGGGAGGCAGAGGCAGGCAGATTTCTGAGTTCGAGGCCAGCCTGGTTTACAGAGTAAGTTCCAGGACAGCCAAGGCTACACAGAGAAACCCTGTATGGAAAACAAAACAAAACAAAACAAAACAAACAAAAAAAGTATTAATGTGACAGACATGGTAGTGCATGCCTTTAATCCCAGTACTCTGGAGGCATAGGCAGGAGGATCTCTCTGAGTTCAGGGACAGCATGAGTTCAAAACAGGAAGGAAAGAAAAGAGGAAGGCAGGCAGACATGCAGGCAGGCAATAGCTAAAAAGAACTCTTAACTGATAACTGTGGTCACATCCTTCATTAACTCTGGAATGACAAGATCACTCCTTGTCTAGTATCAGTATAACTTAGCTTCAGACTCCCTGTGAAGCCTTGCTAGGTGGACCCTCTCCTGTCTGATTCAGAACTAAATAGTTCCTAGGTAATACTCATTTGCTTATCTGGAATCACTCTTTAAAGCAATATGACATGTCCTAGGCTAGTGACGTACTGTCCTCACTGAAGAGTTTATAACTGCACTTGGCATCCCACTACAAAACACTGAGAACCACAGAAATGATAGGACCGAGTGCTATCAGGGCTTTTTAAAATGTCCTCCAATATAGTTGACAGTGGATACTGTATTTAAGATACTTTAAAATAGTGAAACCATTTAGTAGAGTATTTTACAGTGTCTCTGGTCTGAAGATGATGGTGACCATCCAATTCACTGAAACAATTTCTTGGTATTTATCAAGTAAACAAGGATAAGAACATTAAAACAGAAACATGGTTAAGAAATTTAACAAAAATAAATGTACTAAAAATTCCCAGATAGTACTTCTTTAAAGCTGTAAAAAAGGAAATTTAATAACTTACATACTGGACAAAGGTGAGGAAACCCTTGAGTGAAATTTGTAGAAAAGTAAAAGCAACAGAAATTATGCAACATATAGCTCTACTATAAGAATGGCAAACTTTGTTGAAAAACATTAACCCAATCTCTACAAACAATGACAGAATGACTTAGAAACACCAGCTTCTTAATGTGTCCAACTTACTGTTTTGACTCGCTGTGACAAACTTCTAAGGTTGGATCATTATAAATAAAAGCAGCCTCCAAGTCATTGATCCTGACTCGGTATATTCTGCATTGCTTACTGTTCAACTTGATTCTATTCAAGTTGGTAACTGTAGGGAATATAGTCAGCTCCACGAATCCCTGTGAAAGCGAAGAACAACTATTATAAATGCTAGAATGTTGCAGAGCATATTTCTTTAATTACTACTTATATATGCTACCTCTAAAAATAAAATCCCAAATAGCTATGTACACATGAGTGTTCTCTAAGAATCTTAATTTTAAACATTAATTGTACCAGTAACTGACTGAGTATTATCTATCTAGTCTTTACAAGCCTTCCTTTATCTGTGCAATTTGCAGTAAGTAAGCCACTGTTGACTGGAAAAGTGAAAACATTTACTAGTCTCAAATACAAGAATTTCTAGGTAGACTGCAATCAAAATAGGCTAGAGGACCAGAAACTGGTAGAGAAGAAAGTCACAATCAGGAGGTTAAAGTCAAAGAATCTGATGGTACACAGAACTTGGGCTTTAAAAACTACAATACTGGGGCTGGAGGGATGGCTCAGCAGTTAAGAGCACTGACTGTTCTTCCAAAGGTCCTGAGGTCAAATCCCAGCAACCACATGGTGGCTCACAACCATCCATAAAGAGGTCTGATGCTCTCTTCTGAAGTGTCTGAAAACAGCTACAGTGTACTTACATATAATAAATAAATAAATCTTAAAAAAAAAACAAACAAACTATAATACTGAAGTATGAGTCTCCTCAGAGGAGATAAATGAGCAAGTGCTGTGAGAGAACAAAGGCAGGTGGGAGCAGCAGAACATGCAAATACTGAGTGATTTCCTACCAAGCAGTCCCATGTCATATACACTTCTACCATGTTACCTGAGGGCTCTGCCATCCACCTAAAGAAACTATCTACTACAACTGACAGCTAAATATTCTTACCAACATCCTGAGTTAACTCAATTGGGAAAGACAGGTGAACTATGGGATGCAGGCCCAGTGATTTTCATAAGCTTGACACATGAACCCTGGGAGGGCATAAAAAGCTTCAGATGCTAGGTGGTGACTATGAGGATTTCAGATTCCAAAAGGAGTCAAAGAGTCAGCACAGAGGACTAGGTAGAGTGGCTCTTGTCACAGGTCAGGTGCAATTCTACCTTCTTAGGCACTCACTCACTCTCTAATCCTGGTACCAACCAACTCTGAGGAAAAAAGTGCTACCTGAAAAATTCTCCCCAAATGCCCTAGAAGATATAAGTACTGCTGGAAAGTATTTCAAGATTAGCTCTTATACATAAATTAATAAAGTTAACAAAATGCTAGCTAGATCTAGCCCCATTTGTTTCTACTAGCCTATAATCCTCTGGGCACAAGGGCTTAAGATAAAGTTCATAAATATTTTCTGTATAACCCCTCAAAAATCATGCAATTCTACAGCCACTATGCTCCCAATTCTGAAATAAAAGACACATAGTCTTAAATCATTAACATGGATCAACAGCTTATTAGATCAGAAAGAGCAAGGCCAGAAAAGCTTTGTATTTAAAAGTGCAAATTAAACTGGTGGTGACACACGCTTGTAACATTTGGACTTGAGGAGTGAAGGCAGGAGATGGCCACAAGTTTGAAGCTAGCCTTGCCTACATAGCAAAATCCTCTGCTGGAAAGAAAAAAGTTGCAAACTACAAGCCAGTGTAGCAGGAAGCGCAAAATACATACATCCCTCCCTCCCTCCACAGAGTCTTAGCTAGGCTGGATGTCTCCATGGAGATCCAGCTGGCCTCAAACTCAGATGTCTGCCTCTGCCTCTGAGCTGGAAAAAAAGGTTAGTGACACCATGCCAAGCCCCAACTTGTCTCAGACTACTCTGTCAATCACCCAACGGCCACCCTACATAAATGAGCTTAGAGTAAGTAGAAAACCAGCAAATAAAGCCAAATGAACTTGGTGCTAGGAGCGGTGGCACACACCTTCAATTCTAGTGCTCAAAGGCTGAGGTATACAGATCTCTGTGAGTTCAAGGCCAGACTGACCTACATAGTGAGTTCTGGGACAGCTAGAGCTGCAGAGTGAAAATGTCTGGGGAGCTTGGGGGGTGAGAGGGATTCTGATTTGTAACTTCAGCACTTAGAAGGATGAGGCAAAAGGATAGCCAGTTTGATGTCATCATGAGTTATATAGTGAGCCCCTGTATCAAGAATCTAAAAAGAAAAGTGAATTAGAAATTTATGGAAAAAGCTATTAACCCATAGTTACCTGTAAAGAACATATGGTTTTCTAAAATAACACTGATAATATAAAAGTGAAGGGAATATATGCCAAGAAAACGGTTCCCTGATGTCACAGCACCCTAACCTGTGTGCAACAATGAGCTCTATCAACAGTCACAAGCTTCCTTCTGCTCTAGCATCCTTACCCACTGACATAATTCAAATCCTCAGACTACCGAACACCTCAACATTATCCTTCCGCTTTAGGACTTCCTCTACCACTTCACAGCTAGTTGTCCCATGTCTTCTAATCTTTTTGAAAACTCTTTATTTACTACACTTGAATGAAATAGCACCTGAATGTCTGAGAGACGCTACCTATTCTTGACCATTTGTCACACTGAATGTAGTAAATACTACAAAAGCCAGGACAGCAGACATTTGTAGTTAAATGCCTATTTCCTGACACTATAGAAAAAAGCCCTTGTAAATATCTGAATCCTAGATCTATCACTTAGTAACTATACAATCCTGGTGGGCATGGAACACATGCCTATAATCCCTGCAGTCAGGCAGCAGAGGCCAGAGACCCTTTTGATAACAATGACATCAAGTTCCTTTACCTAAATTGCTAGAATTCCTCCATTCCAGGATGACAATCAAAATCATCATCTGAGAGACACTTTTACACTGCTGACACTGCCATGAGTTTGAATGTCCAGTTCTTCTCCTTTTATGGCCCTTTCCTTCAATCAGAAACTGAACTGCTCCTTTGCTCCTGCAATTTCGGGACCTTTCTTCTCTGCTCATCCCAAAACCGGACTCTAAATCACTCTTATCAGCCACCAAATTCTCTTGCCCCACAGCTATATTTTTGTCTACTTTCTCTCCCTCCTATGAATGATCCTTCAGAGGATCCTCTGCAGGACAGAGCTACACCAGCTGAGAAATCCTCCTCTGTCCATTACCCTCTTTTCTTATTATAACATTCATTATTCTCTGTGCCCAGAAGTATGTTCAAAATTTACTTTGTTCAAAATTTACTCATGAATGGGCATAGTCATCAAAATAAGCCACAAAGAGAGACTGCATGATTGTATTTGTTTTTCTCTCTTGTTTTTGAAACAGCATCTCCCTATGCAGTCCAGGGTCATATCAAACCCCCAATGTTCCTGCCTCAACGTCCAGAGTGGGGGTTACAGGTATGTACCACTATGTGCAGTTGTTTTTTTAAAAGGTGATTTCTCCATTTTGCTCAGGCTGGTCTACATTTCCTAGGCTCAACTGATCTTCCCACCTCAACCTCCTAACTAGGATTGTAGGCAGCTACCCTGTACCCATCTTAAACATAGTATCCTGATCCACAGAACTAACATAATAGCTCACTGATTATCAGGTGCTGAAGAAAGATATAAACAGGTAACTTTCAATGATGTGCTCAGTAAACAGAAAAAATTCTAGATCTTCTAGGGAAAAAAATGACTCACAGTGCAATAGTAGAGATGATTTATCTAATTTCTAGTGCTAAGCCAGTTCAGAGCCCTAGAAGAAGGCTTCTGAGTAAATAGAAAACCACTCTCTATCACACAGCCTCCTGAATCTATTTTCTAAGACTAGCCAGAAGGATCTGCAATATCTTTCCTGAGAAAAAAAAAAAAAAAAAAACCACACACACACTCACACACACACACACACACACACACACACACACAAAACAAGAACAAAACAAAACCACCTAATCTTGTTGATATTATCATATCTTTATTCTTCTGAATTGAACATCTGAACTCTCAAACATTTCTACAGTCCAGTAGTCAGGCAGGAAGTATTTAGAGGCCATGTAATTAAATGATATCATAGATCAAGTCTATTAGAATAGGACTAATGCTTACTTTTTAGCCCTCTAATATAAAATAATACATGTTGTAATAATAGGTCCCTGTCTAGTGAAGTAAGGGCTATTATAGTGGAAAAGGTGGAATGCTCACTTCTCTATTCCAGGATAATAAACCCAAGCAACCATATATCTCTTGTGGATTTCAGAAAGTAATGGCACAAAAATGTGAATGGCCACCAGAAGTTCTTCTGCTAGACTACATGTAGGTAGTAGCTTTGCTCTTCTATCAATACTTTACTTCTCTTTACTTGTATGCACTCAACTCCCTCATTTATAAAGCTGGGGCTGAAATCTTATCTACCTCAAGAGATTACAGAAGAGTCAATGAGTTAATATACATACACCTTAAGGAATGTTTTATAGATAAGAAGATTCAAGTAATATTCACTATAATTCAATCAATCATGTTGACTCTAATAATGCTAAGCTTCACTGAATGATATCACGAGTTTCCTATACCGCTGGAGTAAAAACTTAAATTAAAATACTCCTTAGTGCTTTCAATGTTCTATCTCCAAAAAGCAATGTGTGACAAATATTACAAAAGAAATTCCATAAATGAGCAGCTGAACCTAAGAGTGCTATGACTACAGGCTTAGTCTTGTCTAATGCACAATGTGAAGGTGCTTTATTATAAAGACTTCCTATTTCACAACATGCTTAGCATATTGAACATTTTAATCAGGAAATGGGAGAAGGTGGCGAGAACAGAGACAGCATGTATAGCAAACAGACTTGAATTCTCATTTCTTATTCTGAGGCATCATATATAATCTGGAAGACTATAGAATCCCCAAGAACTGTGAAAGGCTGACTTAAACTGTTTATGATGACCGGGAATGATCTTACCACAACAGATTTTCTCTGGAAGTTTATGTTGTTGATACAAACGACCTGATGGGTTGTATATATAAAAAAGAAAGAAATTACTATTATTATATGAAAGCACATAGGGACTATATTCTAAGCAGCTCAAAAATCACACAGCAAGTTTGTCTTCGAATTCTACAAAATGAGTATTAATTAAAATGTTTATTTTAAATGTAGCAACAGACATGAAAAGGTTTGTCTTGACAAAAATATAGCCGTACTTTAACAAAGGTTTATGAGCCGGTGGGGGAGAGGAGTAAACCGTTTCACCCTACAAATATCACGTCCTCTGGAGTGGGCTCTAGTTTCCCACTAGTTTCCCAGGCTCATCAAGTCACTCACAGAATCAATGAAAACAAAATCAAAGCGGGGCGAGAAACGGAGTAGGGGAAAGGTACTTATAATTTGTACGGCCGTGGGCTTTCGAAGCCCTTGTCTCCTTTCTTCCTGTTCATCCTGGAGGACTCTAAGCCGGTGGGCGGCATGAAGGGCTCCTGCGGGGCTCGCCTTTCAAGCTGTTCGTGGGGCTGCAGCGCATTCCCGGTAACGGCCCGTGCACCCTGAGCGCCCTGCCACCCGTCCTTCGCCTCCTGTCCCCTCCCCGACCACTCTCAGTCGCCTCTGACCGGCCCCTGTCACACAGACGTGCCCTTCTACAGGAGCTCAAAGCCGACACGGCCGCCTGCCGACATCTTGCTCGTCACCTCTGACCGGTGACGTCAGAGGAAGTGGAGCCGCCGCGGAGGCAGAACCCGGAAGTTTTGCCCCGGAGTCAGTGGGCGGGGCTTGTGCGATCAATGAAGGATTTTGCGTTTGGGTGGTGGCTTTTCTCCTTTGTCTCTAAAATATTTCTAAAATTAAGAGAGCAGAGGGAAGATTTACTGGGTGATAAGGTGAAGGTGAAGAAGGAACGAAGGGATGTTAAGTGCTAGGCGAATAGTGCTTGTGTAAGTGTGGAAGACGAGAAGCCACGTGTAACCGAGGTAAGGGGCGAGGGGCTAGGAGCTAGTAATGGTCCTGAAATCATTGCTGTCAAGAACAAACACACCCGTTTGGACCCCGTGATATAAACTCCAAATGTGTAATTAGGCTGCAGGAACTGTCGAGCCTGAAGTCCCAAGGCCTCAGTATTTATTTTATGAATTAACAGATATTTTTTTTTGACATTTTGAAGTCTTTGTATGTGGATTTCCTTCTTTTGTTGTTTGTTTGTTTGTTTTTGTTTTTGTTTTTCGAGACAGGGTTTCTCAGTGTAGCCCTGGTTGTCCTGGAACTCACTATCTAGTCCAGGCTGGCCTCGAACTCAGAAATCCACCTGCCTCTGCCTCCCAAGTGCTGGGATTAAAGGCGTGCGCCACCACTGCCCCACGGATTTCCTATTTTTGAGGGTCAAAGACGCAAACCAATGACCGTTCATCCTGTTGAGTATTGTACTTTAACATTTTTCCACCTGCACAGATTTAACTCCACTAATCCTTTTTACTCCTGACAAGGTCATTAGCTGATTTTAAATTAATCTGAACTTTCATCTAGACAAAACCAATTAGGAAAATAAAACCATAACTTAATCAAACCTTCCAAAACCAGAAATTATTTTTCCCAATGTGCATTTATTTAGTTATTAAACCCACACAATGTAAAGGCAGAGTTCATAAACGGCTTATACAGTCTTTGTGCAGGACCACTTCCTCATGGGCTCTCATTTGCTGGGAGCAGCCTCAGACTTAACATAATTTTCTACAATTATAAAATACCCACAAGGGTAGCAGTAGGCTTGTTCCAAGTTGGAGTCTTCTGAGAAATGCAGGAGAGTGCGGTGATAATCACACCTAGTGGACACTTTGCTGTTTTAAAGATACACTGAGGTAAACTTGCTTTTTTTCATGGAGGTGCCAGCCTGCTCAAAAACCTTTGCT
>JADRCD010234514.1:0-12648 GCA_019843815.1 Montemys delectorum
GAAGGAAAACCTCAAAACATTTGGGGTAAACAGGGAAAGCTTGGAATCACAGCAATGTGCCACCATCAGATTAATGACTCCCATGGTCGTGAAAACCCAATGCGTGCCCAGCTCTGGGCCCGAGGCTGCAAAGACAGCCTACCAGATGCATCCCAGTGTTGAGGGAAGCTCACATCCATAAGAGATTTTTGAGGAAGGACAGGGTGGGCAGCCACAGCTGGGCATGTGACTTGCTGCCCAGCCTTAGCACCTGAGCCCACTCGGTGGAAGATGACACCTACCAGATGACCTCTGACCTCTGTGTGCGTGTTCTGGCACAAATACACTCACCCCACTCACCCTCCCGAATGAATAAATAAATAAATGAATGACTGCGTGAATGAGTGAGTGAAGTGGAAATTGCATCTAATAAGAACTAGGAATTGGATAGATAGCAGAAATAGCAGCAACAGTAAACACAGCATCTCCCCAAATCCATGACCCACCACACATTCAGTTTCTTTTTTTGTCTTAAAGGGATTTTTTTCTTGATTATAAGAACTATATTTATCTGCTAAAAATAGAAAACACAGAAGTATGTAAAAAGAATGAAAAATGTTCCCAATTCTACTCTTGTGTGGATGTGCTATTTGTGTCTAGCTCATTCATGTAGACTCAGGGGTGAGGTTGCCAGCGTGGCCCAAGTGGCCCAGATTCCATGAGAACATCCCTGGCACTTTGTACCCAGAGTAAGCTCCCTAAAGCCACCTCTTGAGAAGAAACCTGAATGCAGCTTCCACATTCTGAACATCACCCCACCCCACCCCCGACCTTTAAGGCTCAGAGTAGAATTTGCTTTCTGTGTTGGAGGAACCTCAACATGCGTGGTGTACCATCCAACTGGTCAACAGGCCCCAAGTGTTCTAAGAACAAAATATATTTCTAATCTGATCAGCTCTGACCACCTACTTGGAAACCTCCCTCGTGTATGTTATGATCCCCTGTTCATAAGAATACCATCGCCTAGCTGGACGGTGGTGGTGCACGCCTTTAATCCCAGCACTTGGGAGGCAGAGGCAGGTGGATCTCTGAGTTCAAGGCCAGCCTGGTCTACGGAGTGAGTTCCAGGACAGCCAGGGCAACACAAAAAAACCCTGTCAAAAAAAAAAAAAAAAAAAAAAAAAAAAAAAAAAACAAGAATACCATCTCCTTTGTTCCTTCTGGCCTTCTTACTTCCTGCTTTTGTCTCTGATACATTCTTTTTACAGAAGCCCCAAAGGTCTTTTGTGAAAGATTCATTGCTTTATTATTTTTTAATTGTGTGCATGTAAAGTGATATGTACATATGAATGCAGATGCCCAAGGGCCAAGGAGTCAACAGGTTTTTTTGTTTTGCTTTGATTTCTCTAAAGAGAACCCTGGCTGTCCTAGAACTCACTATGTAGACCAGGCTGGTCTCAAACTCACAGTGATCCACCTGCCTCAGCCTCCTGAGTACAGGAATTAAAGTCTACACCACCACACCCAGCCCAAGTCAGCTTGGTTTTTTGTTTTGTTTTGTTTTGTTTTGGTTTGGTTTGGTTTGGTTTGGTTTGGTTTGGTTTGGTTTTGTGAGACAGGGTTTCTCCCTGGCTGTCCTGGAACTCACTTTGTAGACCAGGCCAGTCTTGAACTCAGAAATCTGCCTGCCTCTGCCTCCCAAGTGCTGGGATTAAAGGCATGCACCACCACCGCCCGGCCCAAGTCAGCTTGTTTTAAACACTTTTTTGTACCTGTTTGAGTGTGTCTGTTTTCCACACATGTTCAACCCAAGGGTCTGAAAAGCTTTTAGTCCACATAGTGGACAGCACCTTTTTTTTTTTTTTTTATGAGGTTTTTTTTTTTATTATGTGTAAGCACACCGTAGCTGTCTTCAGACACACCAGAAGAGGGCATCAGATCTCATTACAGATAGTTGTGAACCACCATGTGGTTGCTGGGATTTGAACTCAGAATCTTCGGAAGAACAATCAGTGCTCTTAACCACTGAGCCATCTCTCCAGCCCGACAGCACCTTTTTTAAGTGCTTAGTTTTTGTCTACAGTGATCAAATAAATATGACCATACAATACAAATGGCACTGGAAGATGAAAGTGTGTATCCATAAGCATCGTGTATTTGCTTCCTCCTGCGAACACAGTTAGAGATAGCATTACCTTAGCTCTAACTCCAGGCTCCTAGCATGCCATGGACCTTCAGGACCACGGACAGCTACCAAGGCGCTTGAACCGAAAGGGTGGTTCTGTGCTCAGCACATGGGGCGCAGTCAACAGAGTGGGTCAGACTGAGGAATGAGTTCTGGCTCTCTGAAAAAAAAAAACCTCAGAAACACCCCCAATGCAAACTGAAAATAGGGCAAGATGGTGGCTTACTTGAAGACCTTCAAACACAAATCCACTGTGGAGGCTTGGGAGATGAAGTCTCCCATGAAGATCTGAGTCTAGATCCCCAGAATCCATGTAAAAGCCACATTCTGTAGTGTGCATGTCTCATCTCAGTTCTCCCATGAGAAGATAGGAGACAAAGACAGGAAAATCCACAGAAGCTCGTGGGCCAGCTAGCCTGGCATATGCAGAAGCAAACAAGAGACTGCTTCAAAACAAGGTGAGAACAAACACCCAAGTTGTCCCCTGATCTACATACTTGTGCCATGGCATGTATGTGCGTGTGTACACACACACACACACACACACACACACACAATTTAAAAAGCCGCTATGTAACTTGTAACTACAGTGAAAATACCAAATATGGGCCAGCAAGATTGGTTCAGTGGATAAAAGATGTTTGCTGCACAAACCTGACCACCTGAGCTTGATCTCTGAGGTGCACATAAAGGTGGACAGAGAGAACCAGCTCCACAAAGTTGTTCCCTGACCTCCACCTGTGCACCATGGCACAAACACACCTATACACATTAATAATAAAATAAAAAGAAAGATGTGGCACGAGAAGAGGGGCACAGATGACTGAGAGCTCATAGGAGTCTACACTTTATCTCAAGAGGTGTGGAAAGCCACTGGGGTGTTATGAGATGGACAGTGACTTAGCAATAACTTCTCAGTGTCTTCTACATCGATACCAATGTACTACAGGATATTTTTCTCTTGAGATTTTACTTTAATTTTAATTAAATGTGTATATTTGTGTATGTGTATTTGCATATGAGTGGGGGACCCATGGGATGCAGAAGAGAATGCTAGATCCTTTGGAGCTGGAGGTACAGAGGTTGTGAGCTGCTTGGCATGAGTGCTGGGAGCTGAAATCAACCCCTCTACGAAGGCAACAAACACCCTCACCTGTTGAGCCGTCTCTCCAGCCTCCAGGATATTTTTTCCTTTACTTTCCACCGGGTAATATCTTACATGATACAAAATTTAAAGTAATCAATAAAAAGACTATTTTCCCTCTATTTTTTACCTGAAATGAGCAACCAATGTTATTCACTTCATATGCATATACACAGGGTTATATCTGCATAGAGAGCAAATACATGCATATATATGCATGCTTCACCTATCCTTCAGCACTGTGGTGGTTTGAATATGCTTGGCCCAAGGAGTAGCACTATTAGGACACATGGCCTTTTTAGAGTAGGTGTGACCTTGTTGGGGGGAAGGACATCACTATGGGGGTGGACTTTGAGGTCCTATGCTCAAGTTCAGCCCAGTGAAAAAGAGAGCCTCCTCCTGGCTACCTGCAGAACATAGTTTTGTCCTGATTGCCTTTGGATCAAGATGTAGAACCCTTGGCTCTTTCAGCACCATGTTCTTCTAGACACTGCCATGTTTCCCATTATGATGATGACGGTAATTGCAAGCAAGCCCCAATTAAATGTTTTATTTTGTAAGAGTTACCTTGGTTATGTTGTCTCTTCACAGCAATGAAACCCTAACTAGAACAAGCACCTAGTTTTTTCATTGATATCAGTATATCTGGGGGTTCTTCCATAATGATTGTGCCTTGAGAAACTATTGTCTTGTGCATGCTAGGTGAATGGTCTACCACTGAGTAACACCCACAACCATCCCTAAATGGTTATACAGCTTGGATTAGCACTGGAGAAATTTACTCTGTCCAACTGTGTATCCTGCTATTATTTGTAAAATAACTTTTTTTCTCCAGGTTTAATTTAATTTAATTTCATCTCAGAGGCTTACTGCTGAACATGCTCATCCTTTCCAGTTCTTTCTGACCTATGACTGGCTAATTCAACTCAGCTGTTCTGGCTCAAACTCCTCTCTAAGCTGACTAATTCAATCTAACTTCTCTCGACTTCTCACTGAATTGCTCTGCTTGTCCTCAAACTAATTCTGACAATTTGTTCTAATCTTCTGAATTCTTCTTATTTTCCGGCTTCAAATGTCTCTGCTGACCTGCATTGAACTGCATGAACTCACAAATGGACTTACTCCACTGCACTACACTGCACTGCACTGGACTACACTGGACTACACTAGACTACACTGGACTGCACTGACTCCCCACTGACAGAATGGACTCTCTCTTTCTGCACTACTCTTAAATAGTTTTTCTCCTGAGAGTTGGGCGAGTGCCAGTGGAGTCCAGAGGCAGTATTGGCTCCCTTGGAATTGGAGTTACAGGTGCATGTGAAACCACTTGATATGGCTGCAGGGAAGCAAACTATAGACCTCTGCAAGAACAGTCCATACTCTGAACTGCTGAGCTATCTTTCCAGCATCCACATGTAACATGGGTTCTGTGAATCAAACTCAGCAAGCATTTTATTGACTGAGCATTGCCTTGACTTTCATGATCTTTTCTTCTAAGCTGTGGTCTTGCCTTTGGTCTCAGTCTCTAGGGTGTTCACAGATCTTTCTCTTTTCACCTGTATCAATATTCTCCAGAAAGATCCAGTAAGATAGCTGGATAGAAGACAGAAGGAAAGAAGGATAGATGGATGGATGGATAGATGGATGATGGATAGGAGACAGGTAAACAGATAGACAATAGAGAGATGAGAAGGAATTGACAGTGGCAATTGGCAGACATGATTATAGAGGCTGAGAAGATCTATGTTACAAGCTGGTGACCCTCAGCCCTCAGCCCCAGTAGTATGACCAATTTGAAGGAAGACCAGAATGAAAGACTGTATATAATGTGCAATCTGAGGCTGATGACCTGAGAATCTGACATTCCTCAGTTCTGATGCTCATGACAAGAAATGAAGGGCCACAGCTACACTAGTGAGAGAAGCAAAGGTCCTTTTGATCTATTGAAGTCTGCAGATCATTGGCTAACACCCAGCATCAGCCAAATGAATCTCCCACTCATCTTAGCAACTCACACAACAAGGCTCCGGAGGTGCCTTAACAACCACCCTCAAAACTAGCCCTTCCCTGTTTTTTAGGCCCATTGATAACAGACACATCGGCCCTTACATCTCATCCTCGGTTAGTTCAGAAGTGTCAGGTAAACGAAGTTCAATGGCCATCTTCTTGTAGGCCTCCTTTGGCCTGAAATGGACTTGGGACTCTCATATTCTTCAGTGGAGAAAGCAGGGCTCATTCCTCCTGTGCTGGCTCTTAGACACCCTTTCCCAGGCTCTTGGAAGTGATTTGCTACAGAAGAACTGCTGAGGCAGGTGCTGCTTGGGCCAGCCTCTCTCCTTTGTGTGGAACCCTGGTCAGCTCCCACTTTCCAACTCTGTCTCTATGCTTGCTGATGAGCTATATTTTGTTGTTGTTGTTCTTCTTCTTCTTCTTCAGACAAGCTAGAACACAATCCATTAGATGGCCACCTTCCTTGTCAGTCCAGAGGCTGGGTCCTGGTCACTATGATTAGATCCGAGTGTTCTCCAGGTCAGCCAGGCATGCACAAGCTGTTTCTCGGAGTGACCAGTTGTCTATGTTTATGGAACCTATACTCACTCTTTTCTTTTTCAATTTTCATGGGTGTATAATATACATGTATGGGTTTACATGTTTGAGTGTGAGCAGACAAATGTGTGGGATGGGTGCATGTGTACATGGTGCATATGGAAGCTCAAGACTGATGATAGAAATCATCCTCAATCACTCTTCCACTGTATTCATTGAGGCAGGGATTCTCAACCAAACCCAGAGCTCATTGATATATCTAGCCTCACCAGCCAGCTTGCTCTGAGGATCCCCCTGCATTTAAGTCATTGCTGGAGTCTGAACGTCAGTCCTCACACTTGCAAGGCAAGCATTGTAAGCACTGAGCAGTCCTCCTAGACCAAATGCTAGTTCTTGATAGAACTGCATTTTAAGGGAGTCTCTAATCCAAAGTTATATCACTTACCATACTCCCAAACAGTTGATTTAAACTACTGGGGAGTTAAATAGTTGATTTAAACCAGAGGGCTTTAAACTCCATCTTCATTGCTGTGTCTCCTTCCCTGCAGCCTTGGAGCCCCCACCATCAGATTGGCTTGGCTAGGCTGTTTCATTGGGCAGCAATCTCCTCTCTCTGGAATAACTACCAACCCTTTCAAGGCAAAGGCTTTGTTTTCTTCTTTGCATGTTTTATATCAACCCCCCATGGTGCCAGGCACACTAGTGCTGATTAATTATTTTTTAAATAATTCAATGGGAAAGGACGGGGATTTATAACCCTTCTCTCCCCTTGTCAAGCAAAAAGGAAACAGCACATTGCTTGGTGTCTGTAAATACATAATTTTTCCTGATATTCCTATGTTTGGATTGTCTGGATACATCTTGAACTTGAGATCTTTGGCTTCAGTTAGGAAACAATGCTCGGTCTTCAATAGCCATCCTGAAAGTCAGCTGTACATGAGGTTGGGGGCGGAGGGTGGGTAAGGAGTGTGTTTATGTGATATGTGCCCTCCATACCTTCCCACAGCCCTGCTTGTGAAGATATCTAGTGAAAGCTAGAGGGGTGGACATAGTCTATACACCTAATAGTGAAAGCTAGAGGGGTGCACATAGTCTATACACCTAATAGTGAAAGCTAGAGGGGTGCACATAGTCTATATACCTAATAGTGAAAGCTAGAGGGGAGGACATAGTCTATACACCTAATTGAGTAGTCACAGAAAAGCTGACTGTAAAGGTTGGGCATCCTCAGAGATCATGAACTCTTAGTCTCCTCCATCAACTTAGGTAAGAAGAAACAGTAAAGTGAGCTTGGCTTTCTCATAGTCCATGTAGATCTGGGGTGGAGCCCAGTCCTGATGTGCTGTCCTTGCCTGGCTCTGTCCACGGCAATGTCTCCTCCTTTGTAAAATAAGGTCAATGATCAGCTTCTGGGACTCCTGTGAGCATGCATGTAAATCTCTTAGTGCACTACCCTGGCACTGTTGTTGCTCAGTGTGTAGCAGTGACTATCATTAACTGGCTTGGAAGAGTAAGGCTGATTTCTCTGCAGGGTTATTGTCTACCTGTGTCACAGACTTCTTGGAGTCCAAAAAGCATCTGATGATCATGACAAACTTTCTTATGTAACTTTCCTTTAGCGGCCCAAGTGAAACAGGCTGCACCTCCTTGTTAAGGATGAAAGTAATCTGTACTACTGGCTAGATAAGGTTTGAAATACCCCTGCCTCAACTTACCCGTTCTGACCCACAGAAATTAGCCATAGAAAGAAGATACAGAAAGCTTTGATTGATGGGTTCATTAGGGCTTGGAAAGGGGCCTCTGGTACTCAGAGCCAAGGGCTGTTATTTAAAGAACACTGATGGAAGAGAAGTTAGATATTCAAATCGCTCTCGGAGGACCAGCAAGGCAGCCAGTCATTGTGGGGTATTTAGAGAGCTAATTCCTTGCTTCAGTATTTAAGGCCTCCCAAAAAGCTACATCCATCTTCTAGGGAGAAAAAAACTGTGCTCATGTCTTCCTGCTATCCAGAGATTATTTAGTGCTCTGATATTGACACCACTTCTGTAGGAAGATTTAAAGACGAAAACGCAATGTGTTTGAGCGCTGGTCATTTTTCACCGTCACTTAGTGACAGAAGAGCCTGGAGTCAACCACAGCAGATTTGTCTTTGTGATATTGATTGTGGGCATGCATGCGCAGCTGATCCCAGATCCGTGGCTCCCTCTGCCCAGAGCCTCAAAGAAGCAGGGATGGGAAGAGGGCTGGGGGAACCCCACCTCTAGATTGATACTCTACCAGAGAATCAGGATAACTAATACCAGGACCAGGTGGGCCAGAGATGACTGCCCGTTAAATACCCCTCCATTTGATAGCATGCTTTGTTGTCTGGTCATGGTGGAAAACTCCTGAGACCAAAGGGGGCTCAGAGTTCTTGCATCCTGGGGTTTATTAAAACCCGCCAAGCTGAAGTTTCAGACTTCTTTGAAGTTCATCTTTCTTTTGGAAAAGTGTGTAGATCAGCAGCCCCTAGGTCTTGGCAAGAGGCTACTGGCTGGAGGACCACACCCTCTGCTCTCGCTTATAACCACAGGGATACCTGCCCTGTTCCAGATACTCTTTGAGTTTCCTCTTCTAAAACAAAACAAAAACCAAAAACCAAAACAAAACCCTACCAGGGAGGGAAAGAAGGAACAGAGGAAGAGAAGTGGCTGCAGGCAGTCAGGGTGGGGCATGGTGGTCATTATTCTGCATTTCATAGATGAGACTGAACCAAAAGGAAAGGCCAGGGCCTGCCCCCAGACCACCCTACCCTTCCTGCCTAATCACGTCCTATCATCTGCTTCCCAGTGGCAAGCTTATCCTGGGTCACTTTCCTTCAGATCCAATTCCTGGCAAAAGGGCTTCCCTGTTAGCAAGGGTTCTTTCTAGACCCCGAACTCCTGGGTAAAATGTGATAGTTGGTGGGGTCTGGCGAGACATCTCACTGGGTGAAGGCACAAGCTGCATAGGTCTAGAGATCTGAGTTCAATCCCCAGAGCCTGTGTGAAGGTGGAGATCGAGAATCTGCTCCACAGAGTTGTTATCTGACTTCTGTATGTGGGCCATGATACATGCACATACATTCAAACCCATACACCCACACAGAAAGGGGGGACAAACAGGCAAACAGACAGATAGACGGAGACAGAGAAACACAGAAAGAGACAAAGAGAAGGGGAGAGAGGATTCTCTGCAAGGCTGGTCCAGCTGGGTGCACATTGGAAGTACAGCTCCTTGCCAAATGGCTAAAGTGAATTTTGATACAAATTTATGGTCCCAGTTCTCCATCCAGCTATGTCTAGCTCTCTACTGGTAAACAGAAGACTCCCAAGGGCTCTGCCTCCAACAAAAGCCATCAAAAGTGAGTGGCTTCCTGTGGAAGACAGAGCCCCAGATTTGACATCTGGGTTTCTGACATCTGGGTTGTAGGTGCTGAGAATTCATAAGAGAGCCATCTCTCACTGTCAGATGGCTTTCCTCGGTATTTAGTCTACATCCACTACTCCTAAATTCCATCCATCATCGCTCCTCAGACCTACGAAGTCATCCCTCCCTCTGCCCAAGGCTCTACCCTTTCCAATGCTGCCCTACCCTTTCCACGGGATGCAGTCCTGACACCTCAAAGACAGCCAGGAGACGTTCTCACACCCTGTCATGCCTCAGCCACAGACATGTGGGTTTTTAAAGAGAAATGAGACCTTAGAGATTATGGGAAATTCTTTCTTCTTCTTTGACAAATGAAGAAAATGACCCTCAGAGAGGGCATGATTTCAACAAGATCTCAAAGTTTCAGAAGAGTTTGGCCTTTTAGAAATGAATATAAAATTATACAAACTTCAGGTTTTAGTGGTAAGATAATGCCTATAGGGCTGAGAATCCAGTTTAGTCGGTAAAATATTGGCGGGCACAAGATTGATAACCAGAATACACATGAGGAATAAATACCAAAAAAAAAAAAAAAAAAAAAAAAAAGCCAGGTACACACAGATGCACACTGTTAATCCTAGTGCCAGAGAGGTGGAGACATGTAGATCCATGGGATTTGTTAGCCAGTGAGCCTAACCTAGAAGGCCTGTTCCAGGCCAGTGAGAGACCCTGCCTCAGCAACAACAAACAGACAGACTAAAAGCTCCTGAAGAACAAGCCCACAGCTTTCTTCTGACCTCCACCCACATGTGCACACATCTGCACAACACAATAATGTGCATCACTGTGATTGTAAAGGTCACTTGACCCTCTGAGGTGAGTGCTGTCACCAAGCTGACTGAGGCTCAGAGACACTAAGAGCCTCCCGCACAGATACACATCAGCCTATAGGCACACATCTGTCCTTAGGAGAGCTGGGTTTCCAGTCTGTGCCTTCTAAACTTAATGTCCATCACTTGTGTCTTGATGATATTTGTGACCAGAAGTGACAACAAATCACCAAATGTCGAATTCCAAAGGTGAGAACAAAGTGAAGTGCTCCTTAGGAACCCAATCACTGGGCCCTGATGCCAGGAATGAAGGGCATAGCAGTCCCTGGGCATCCCAGGACAAGAATGTCAGGAACTCTTGATATCTACATGTCTGGTGGAGAAGATACACAGTAGATGCTTTTGAATGGCAGACACTGAACAATGACTTCATCAGAGGGAAGACTGTGAGCTCGCGGGTTGTGGCACTTGGCTTTAATGACAGCACTTGGGAGGCAGAGGCAGGAGGATCTCTGTGAGTTCAAGGCCAGTCTGGTTTATAGAGTGAGTTCCAGGACAGCCAGGGTTAAACAAGGAAACCATGTCCCCCCGCCCCCCCACAAAAAAAGACTTCATATTCTAGCATGTCTTCTGCTAGCAAATAGGGAACAAGAGGGGATATCAATGTCACCCCAGATAGATCAGAAGTCTGCCCAGAATCATCTGGCTGAGTCACAGGGAAGTGGGGTAAATGCTGAGGATCACCCCTTCTCTGCTTTTAGTTTCCAGCCACCCCTCCCTACACCTCAGTCAGGACTATCCCCAGGTCCTTCTTCAGGGAGGTTAGGGGGAGGCCTGAGTTTCCTGTCCCCTCAGGCTCAGCCATCCCATGAACAAACACTGCTCTCTCATAATATAAAACAGGTAGCTCCAGTGATTGGCAGATCACGTGCCAGTGTCTCGATAGCTCAGAGTAAACCATCTGACCCAAAGTTACTGACCAGCTGCCCAGACCTCTCACTGAATTAGACTTGAGATCCTAGAGAGCTGTCACTCTGTGACTTGCTACCAGGAAGCACTGTCCTGGCATCAACGGTGCATGGCAAAATCCTTCCTTCCTTGTTCTTTTAACATTACAGTTCTATTTCTTTATTGTGTGCGCACTTGCATTGGTGCATATGTGGAGGTTAGAGGACAACTTTCATGAGCTGCCTGCGGGTCCTAGGGATGGGGCTCAGATGGCAGGGCTGGCCAGCAGGGCCTTTAGCCACACTGCCTTTCTTACTTTACCAGTCATCACTGTTCTTGGTTGCATTAAGTTGACCGCCTGCCTCCTGCCCGCTGACCTCTGGTTGCTGTTGCTGGGGAATTTTTGTTGTTTATTTTAAGAAAGGGTTTCACGTAGCCCAGACTAGCCTTGAACTCCCTCTGCAGCCAAGGATGACCTTGAGTGGCCTGTCTCCATCTGTTGGGTGCTGGGATGGCAGACATGTGCCCAGTCGATGTAATGCTGGGGCCTAAGCCTAGGGCTTCACATATATAGGCGAGCTCTCTGCCAACTGAGCCACATCCAAGCCTAGACGGTCCTGTTTTAACCCATGTCTGGTTTTTGGACATACAAGCACCCAAGGAGTGCCTTCCTAGTAGAGTCTAATTATGACACTGTCTTCTCTATTCCTGTAGAGGAAGGTGGCCACCCTGGAGACCCGCCAGAGTATCTATCCTTCAGAGTGTAAATACCAGGACAGGGGCCCTGTCCAGTCAGATTCCTGCAATGGAAAAGAGCCTCAAAAAATCTGCTCCAGATTTTCTTCAGAGCAAAAATAACTAGCATGTCCAAGCAAGGCTGGAAAATGCACCCTCCACAGCAGGGTGCAGCCTGACCCCCTGCTTTCTTGCTTTCTGGAGCCCATTTCCAAAACCTGCTGTTTCTTTCACTGGATCCAGAAAACAGAGTGCCTTTAAGTCAGCCTGACTGGCCTGCATCCTAGAGCTTGCCAAGGGCCATCCTGTCCTGGCTCTGCTGCCCTCCCTGGGGATAAAGATTCTGGGAACCAGGCATCCAGCCTCCAAGAGGTCAGGAGGACTTGGAAAAGGAATTCCCAGGTATTTTTCCCCCATTTTTCCAGGCAAGAAGTCCAAGGCTCCAGAGACCTAGGCAGCCCAGTATGGTGGCCCTGGAGTATTCCAGAATGGCAGAGGTGGAGGTGGGCTCCCTCCACGGGCATGCTTGCCTCCTCCAGGAGCCATTTTCCATGGAACCTCTGGCTAAGCTCACTATGCCCAAGCTGCTTACAGCATTATTTCTGCATTGCTCTCTCTCTCTCTCTCTCTCTCTCTCTCTCTCTCTCTCTCTCTCTCTCTCTGGGGAATATCCTGTTTTAGACTTTCTTCCCAATTGAATTTGTCTTCCTCCCTGTGAGCCAAATCTTATTTTGTTATTTTTCCATCGATATCTTTAACCCCCTTTGAGGCGACTACTTCACTCCTCTGTCTTCTTGGGGACAGCACCACCTTTCAATTAAGAACCATATGCAAATGTCATTAGTGTACTGTGGACTCCTTCTTACAGATCATTATTAAAGATGTTAAAT